>JAJIBD010015914.1:0-10166 GCA_021461705.1 Cryptotis parvus | reverse complement strand
AGGGTTACTCCTGGCTCTGCACTCAGGAATTACTCCTGGCGGTGCCGTGGGGAACCACATGGGATGCCGGGGATCGAACCTGGGCCAGCATGGGCTGGCAGCGTACAAAACAAACGCCCTACCCGCTGGGCTATCGCTCCGGCCCTCCTGTATTCCTTTAGATCCTGTTTTCTCTTCACAGATGTGTCACTTTGTTTGAAAGAGTGACATTTCATTCATTCATCCATTGTTTTATTTATCGATTTTTTGGGGGCCACCCCTAACTATGCTCAGGGATTACTTTTTTTTTTTTTTTTTTTTTTTTTGGTTTGGGTCACACCCGGCAATGCTCAGGGGCTACTCCTGGCTCTGCACTCAGGAATTACTCCTGGCGGCGCTCGGGGGACCATATGGGATGCTGGGGATCGAACCCAGGCCGCGCATGAGCCGGCCGCGTGCAAGGCAAACGCCCTACCCGCTGGGCTATCGCTCCGGCCCCACTCAGGGATTACTTTTAGTTGTACTTGAGGGACTGGATGTGATGCTTGGATTAGCTGCATTCAAGGCAAGCTCCTTAACCCTCTGTACTATCTCTGCTTGTACATATTTAATGGTAGCTTAGGGACTGACTATACTGTTTCACTTCGGAGTGCAGAAAAATTTAGGCACTGACCAAGTTCCCACAGTGTTTCATTGTCAGCCTCTGCCATCCACTCCAGCTTTTCAAGCCTTTGTCACTGCTGCTGAGTGTGAGCTTTTCTGGGTCTCTTAACAAGGAAAGCTAGTAGGCTAGCTTTTTCTGCTGACTGCTGTTTTGGTGTGTATTGGACTATAAATTTTGCATTCTTGTTTTTCTCTGAGTTCGTTAGTTTAAAATTCCAGGAATTCCTCAGATTCACTTAAAGCACTTTCCTTGTGTTTTATGACTGCTACGAACTTCTTTCCTGCTTAAAATTCTGTTTTTGGGGCTGGAGTGATAGCACAGTGGGCAGGGTGTTTGCATGTGGCCAACCCAGATTCAATCCCCGGCATCCCATATGCTCTCTAGAACAGAGCCAGGAGTAACCCCTGAGCATTGCTAGGGAGAGATGTGTCAATATGCAGGTTCAGTCTTGCCGTGAACTCTGGAGTTATGGTTGTTTAATATTACTGAATATTACAGAATCCTAAACTTAATGGCTACATCATAATTTAAAATAGAAATGTATTTCTGAATCAATACATTAGTCGGTATTTTAATTTATTTTTTTTTTTTTGGGAGGTCACCCATGGCTATATTCAAGGGTTACTCCTGACTGCTTGAATCAGTCCTGGTAGGTCTTAGGAGACCATTCCTAGGGCTGGGGGATTGAACCAAGGTCAGCCGCACACAGGGCAAGCACCTACTTGCTGTACTGTCTCTCTGGTCCCATTAGAATTTTTAGTGGGTTAATTGGATGCTATGGATTTTGTGATTAAGTATATGGTGTCTCTGCCACTTAAAGATATTTGAATAGTTTGAACGAGCTGTTTTTACTTTCTGGTGTTTTGGGCAATACACAGCGGTGGTGCTTGGGTTACTTATGGCTGTGCTCAGGAGACAGGCAGTGCTGGGGATCAAACCAAGGCTCCTACATTAAAAACCTGATCTCAGCCCATTGAGTTCTCTCCTCCCTTGAGCAAGTTTATTAATCATTCAGTGTTTGAACTGGAGCGCTTGTAACCCCTTTGAGGCTCCAGGCTTTGATCTCTAACATTACATCACCCCATGAGAATCATCAGGTATGACCCTGAGAACAATAAGGATGTTTCTTGGGGAACCATAGAGAGAACAGTGGATAAGCTGCTGTCTTCACATATGGCTGACCTGGGTTTTGATCCTTAGGTCCCCATTATTGCCCCCTGAGGATGTCCAGGAGCGATCCCTGAGTACTGAGCCAGGAAGAGGCCCTGAGCACAGCTGGATGTGACTCAAACTCTCCACCCCCAAAAAAAAAGTTTCTTGAGCCATGGGTGTGACTCAGCTGTAAAGCACTTGCCTTTTATGTGTGACGCCTTGGGTTCAATCCGAGACACCACCATAAAAGGGTGGGAGCGGATCCTGTGCTAATTCAGATTTTAATCTGTTGGTTACATATGTTCCCATTTGTGTCCTAATACCACATTAATGTTTCTACCTGGAAGACTAAAATATCTTATTTCTTATTGCAGCAGAATGGCCAAAGACTATGACAGGTCTTCCCAGCACATCAGGGACAACTGCCAGTGTGGTCATCATACGGGGTATGAAGATGTATGTAGCTCACGTGGGTGACTCAGGAGTGGTTCTTGGAATTCAGGATGACCCAAAGGATGATTTTATCAGAGCTGTGGAGGTCACACAGGATCATAAGCCAGAACATCCCAAGGAAAGGGAACGAATCGAAGGACTTGGTGGGAGGTAATCTTTGTACTATTTGCCTTTCCTCTCAATTTGTTTAGTTCTTTTTCTGCTTTACTAATCAGATTGACCTGTTTCTCCCCTTAGTGAAATTGCTTTCTCAGTATTAGATTTTTAGTTTGTGTGATAAAAAATATTGTGCATTCATGCTTATCATTTTTATTTAACTGTTTTTGATAATGGTTCCAGTGAGAAATGATCTTTTAGTGAGACTTGAGTAACAATGCATAGAAGAATTTATTGAAACACTTAAAAATGTACTGAATATTACAATCTTTTGCATATGGACATAATAGCTCTAAGAGTCTTGGAGTGGGGCTGTTTGAATCTGGCTTTGGAAAGGAGGTCTTTGTTCTTTTTAAAACTTTATTTAAACACCATGACTTACAAAGGTGTTCACAGTAAGGTCGTTGTCTTTTTTTTCTCTTTGATTTCTAAGATAAAACAATTGAATATAAGATGATTCTAAAAATGAAACAATAGGGGCCAGAGCGATAGCCCAGCGGGTAGGGCGTTTGCCTTGCACTCGGCCAGCCTGTGCCGGCCTGTGTTAGATTCCCCGCATCCCATATGGTCCCCGAGCACCGCCAGGAGTAATTCCTGAGTGCAGAGCCAGGAGTAACCCCTGAGCGGTGCCGGGTGTGACCTAAAAAGAAAAGAAAAAGAAACAATAGTGGGCTGGAGCAATAATACAATGGGTAGGGTACTTACCTTGCATGTGACCTGGGTTCAATCTCTGGCACCCCGTATGGTTCCTTGATTTCTGCCAGGACTTGAACACAGAGCCAAAAATAAGCCCTGAGCACTGCTGGGCATGGCCCAAAAATACAAAAAAAAAAAATTAACTTTTCCTGTCACTAATATTTATTTTAAAGCAGAGGCAAGTTAAAATAGAACCTTATGACTCCTATATAATCATCTTAAAGTCTTAACCATGATATTATTACTTGCCTGCTTATTAAATCAAAATTGTTCTTTTATGGAGAAAAAATAAGCTGAAGGAAAGAATATTCTCATTGCCCCAGAGGGGAAAAAGAAGCAAACAACCCAAAAGTTAAACAAAGGAATGAGAGCTAGTTCAGGGTCTGAGTGCCTGTGGACTTCGGCTTTGCTGGCTAGGAGGCCTGCATTCGGGCCCTGGCACCACATGGTTTCCTGAAGAGTGCAGGGAGCGGCTTCTGAGAACAAATCTGAGAGTCGCACCTGAAAGTACCCGAGAACAACCCCAAAATGAAAAGAAACAGAAGAAAACTTAGGGAAATAAAAGGAGTGTGGGACCAGAGAGCGCAGGGGTTAAGGTACTTAGGGACAGTCTCCTAAGGCAGTGCTCCAGGGGCCGGGTGCCACACCAGTGACTGGATTTGGCTCACCTATATGGGCCTGATTGTAGTGCTTGGGTTGGTCACATGGTGCTGTTAGGACAGCACTGCTGAAGAGCTTCGGGCACTACCCCAACAGTGCTTGAATGCTGCCAAGGCCACAGCTGCTGTGCTTGAAGGCCCCCAGAGCTATGCCTGTAGTGCTGGAGGTTTCTGCTCTACTGGAAATCAGTGTTGGCTCCGGCATATGCAGGCCGTGTGTTCCAGCCCTTACAGCTATCCCTCCATTTAATACAAAAAATGAGATTATTATTTATATATATGTATGTGATGCATACCTGATGGATTCACCACCAGGATCTCACCATTCCACAAGGAAGTGATCTTTGATGAAGGGGTTTGGCATGTTATACCATTTCTCCAAAACTCTTGAGCACCACCCTTGAGAACGTCATGCGGCAATTGGAATGGGAAGGAATGGGAGTGAAGATAGAAGGTCGGCAACTACACCACCTCCGCTTCGTTGATGACATTGTTCTAATAACACCAAACATTAGCCAAGCGGCACAAATGCTGACTGACTTCGACGGTGAATGTAGAAAGATAGGTCTACAGCTGAATCTCAACAAAACAATGTTCATGAAAAACGAACTAGTTCCAGATGCTCTGTTCACTCTCAATGGAACAAACATCTCTGAATGCAGCATTTATGTATATCTAGGTCAAGAATTCAACGTGACAAATGACCTAGTACCTGAGCTGCGCAGGAGAAAGAGAGCGGCATGGAATGCCTTCAAGAGCGCCAAAGAAATAGCTAAAAAGGACAAAGAACCTCCGGCTCTCTGCACATCTCTTCAACTCCACCTTTCTCCCCGCATTAACATATGCCTCAGATGGGGACCAGAGTGATAGTACAGCCGAATAGGGCGTTTGCCTTGCACGCGCCAACCCAAGTTCAATCCCCTGGCATCCCATATGGTCCCCCGAGCACTGCCAACAGTAATTCCTGAGCAAAGAGCCAGGAGTAACCCCTGAGCATCGCCAGGTGTGACCCCCCCAAAAAAAAAAAAAAAAAAAAAAAGGAAAAAAGTACGCCTCAGAGACCTGGGCCCTATGAAAGCAGGATGAGAATGCTATTCGGGTCTCCCAAAGAGGAATCTAAAGAGCTATACTTGGAATATCACACCTCACTCAAGTAAGAGAAGGAATCCAGAGGATCAAGAGTCAGGGATGCTGCCTCGTTTGCCAAGGCATCGGAAATCAGATGGTCTGGACATGTAATGCAATTTGGAGACGACCGCTGGACTAGAGCCGTTACCGACTGGATCTCATGGGACATCAAAAGGTCACAGGGCCACCCACCTACAAGATGGTCAGACTTCTTCATCAAGACCCTGAATGAACAGTTTGAGGCTCTTCATATTCCTGGAGCAAGCAGATGCCATTGGGCTATACTGGCACGTGACAGGGACAAATGGAAACGTTACTGGTGCCTGCTTGAGCAAATCAAATGATAACGGGATGTCAAGTGATCAAGTCGTGTGTGTGTATGTGTGTGTGTATACATATATAATATATATGTATACATATATATATATATGTATTATTTGGGGGGGGCAGACCCATCTGGGGTCTGGTAAACACAAATAAGGGTTTACTTCTGGCTCTATGCTCAGGGATCACTCTTGGTGGTGCTTGGGTCACCATATGGGGTGCTGGGTGCTGACCCAGGGTCAGTCACTTGCACGAGAAGTGTTCTACCCACTACACTATCTCTAACTCTGTTATTAATCTTTTAAAAAAACATTTTTTGGGGCCCAAGAGATAGTACAGTGGGTAAGGCATTTGCCTTACATGCAGTCAACTCGGGTTTGATCCCTGGCATCCCATACGGTCTAAGCACCACCAGGAGTAATTCCTGAGTGCAGAGCCAGGAGTAATCCCTGAGCATTACCTGATGTGGCCCAAAAACATCAGCAGGGTTGGAGCAGTAGTACAAGTTGGTAGGGTGTTTGCTTTGCACATGGCCAACTCAGGTTCGGTCTCTGGCGTCCTATATGGTCCCCGAGCACCACCAGGAGTAATTTCTGAGTGCAGAACCAGGAGTAATCCCTGAGCATTGCTTGGTGATGTCTAAAAACACCAACAGGGTTGAAGCCACAGTACAGTAGGTAGTATGTTTGCCTTGCACATGGCCAACCCAGGCTTGGTCCCCAGCATCCCATATCCCCATTCACCACCAGGAGTAATTTCTTAGTGCAGAGCCATGAGTAACCCCCTGAGATTCTCTGGGTATGACCCAAAAAAGGGGAATTGAGTGACCACCAGTAGAGCATTTACCTTTGTATGTATGAGGCCCTTGGTTCCATTCCTGTGCCCCCTCATCTCCCCCCAAATTTTGTCACTACTTTTCTTTCTATGAATTTAAGTTTCATTTATTATTTTTGTTTTGTTTTGTTTCTGGGATGCACCTGGTAATGCTCTGGTTTCTCCTGGCTCTGCACTTAGGAATCACTCCTTGTGATGCTTAGACATCCATATGGGATGCCTGGGATCGAACCTGGATCAGCCATGTCAAGGCAAACACCTATTCACTGTACTTTCTCTCTGGGCCCTCTTAATTTTTTTTTTCTTTTTTGGGTCAAACCCGGCAATACTCAGGGGTTTCACCTGGCTCTGCACTCAGGAATTACTACTGGCGGTGCTCGGGGACCATATGGGATGCGGGGATCGAACCCAGGCTGGCTTTGGGCCGGCAGTGTGCAAGGCAAACACCCTACCCGCTGGGCTATCCCTCCGGCCCGCCCCTCTTAATTTAAAAAAAAAAAAAATTTAGACTTTGTTTTTGTCTTAAGTGGTAAAATGCTATCTGGGCAATTGGACAGATGCTCTTTGGCATTTGGGAGCAGGTGTCTTTGTACAAATTGAACTGTTTTATTATGTTATTTCCTCTTTACTCTGTCTCACCCTAGGCAACTGGCCAATGCTCTGTTTTTCCATCAGTGCTCTGTTTTTTCAGCCTTCTGTTGCTACTCAGTAAGCTTTTGGTATATCAGGCTGTTCCCTTTTTGTTTGCCTTTGTACAGGACAACAGCTGGGAGTGTAATAAAGGCATCATCTTTTATAAACTTTGATTTTTGATACTTGAATTTAAAACTTTATTTTAATCAGTACCATTATTTTGTCTTTGCCCATAAAAACAGACAAGTAATATTGAATAGTGTCAAGAGAGTTCTCAGTCAAGTTACATTGCAAGCAATTTGGGTAGCTCCTATAACTGAACCACAAGGTCAGGAAAGAATAATAGAATTTAATGTGGTATAGGAGAACATTGTAACATCCCTCCTGTAACTCTTGTTTCATAGATTGTTGTAAATTGTTCATTTGGTCTTATTAGCATATTAGCTTTTTGATGATCAGCCATTGAAGAAAGCATGAAAGGGCCAGAGAGATACAATACAGCGGTTAAGGCACATGCCTTACCTGCAACTGACCTGTGGTTTGTTCACCGGTACCAGTAGTCCCCTGAGCAGGCTGGATATAGCCTGGAAGGACCCTGAGCACTGCCACAGTGCCCTGGCGGCCTCCAGAGCATTGCCTGTGGTGGCCTGGGTAATCCCCAGAACCACAGGGCCTGAGGAGCACCGCATCCTAGGGGGCCCTGCCCTGAGCTGCTGGCCTGGTTGGAGGCCCTACCCCTTTCTGAGCACTACTGGGAAGAGCCTCCCTCCGCCCCAGTCCCCCAAAAGAAGAAATGCGTGACCAACAAAATGACTGCTCTTGATTTCCTCTTGCCCTGGCTTACGGCACTTGGTGCTTTCAGAGTTGCAGATTAGTACCGGAGAGATAGCTCTAAGGGCTGGAGCTCTTGCCTGACATCTCAGGCCCTCTAGAGAGACGGCCAGCACCACCAGGGCAGGGCCTCTGAACACTGCTGGCGAGGCCCAGAGAGTAGCAACAACAAAACCAACCAGAGCTTCAAACCAAGCTGCTTCTCAAAGGGATAGTTAAATGAGAAACTCTTCTGTGTTAGTCTTTATAATGTTTCCTCACATTCCATACTTGCTTCATTTTTGTCATGCAGTCCAGTAGGCACAAGATGCAAACTATTTAATTTAAATACTATCAAATTCAAGTTAAAACTGGTGTGCATTAGCCATGTTTCACAGTGGTCAGTGGCTAGTATATTGATCAGTTCTCAGTAGATATTAGAATTATTGTAGGAAGGCTCATGAGACAGTTCATGAGACAGCTGTCAAGTCTGGCTCATTTTTTTTTTTTTGGGTTGTCGGGCTTGGCGCTGGGGCTGGGTGCGGGGGGGGGGAGGCCAAGTGGTTTTGTCAGATGAGTTTTTTTTCCCCTTCAGACAGAAATGGAGAGTGATCTTTCTGCCTTTTTTTTTCCTGAAACATGGGCTTTTGCACCCAAAAATTTCTTTTTTAATTATAACACTCTTGAGATAGACATTTACAAGGCTGTTCATAATTTCTTTCTGCCTTATTTTTCTTGGCTCAGGAAAAATTGGCTTTTTCTCATTTATAAATTAGCTCTTTGCCTTTATTTTGCTTCTCTTAGAACGTTCATTCCTGGGGCCAGAGTGATAGTCCAGTGGGTAGGGCGCTTGCCTTGCACGCAGCCTACCTGGGTTTGATCCCCCTGGCATTCCATATGGTCCCCTGAGCATCACCAGAAATAATTCCTGAGTGCAGAGCCAGGAGTAACCAACCCCTGAGCATCGCTGGGTGTGTCCCAAAAGAAAAAAAAAAGAACCACACCAACTTTCATTCTTATCTCTAACATCTTCATTCTTTTGAGGTTACAGCACAAACAGAAAAGACATAAACGGAGGGTTTTAAAAATGTTGACTGCTGTTGAGGTGTAAGCATTCTTTGGATGTGGTCCCCGTATTTGTCTTACATCTGTTGTATATCCAAGGCAGTTTAGTTTCAGTGACTAAATTCAGTGCTCATCAAGTTTAGGGAGATGGAGTCTAGAGAAATAGTAGAGTGGGTGGGGCATGTGCCTTTCATGCTGCTTACCCGGTTCAGTCCCAGCACCTTAACTGGCCCCAAGTCCTGAGGCATTGTGCTGCTCAGAGTTAACATAGTAGACTAATAAGATACTCACGTATCTTTCTTATGTTGCTAGCCTGCCATAGGTGAGAGAAAATTTTAGGTTAAAATAAAGGGTTTCTGGATAAGCATGGGACCAGAGTACAAAGACTTACATCTAAGATGTCTTCATGACATCTCTGAGCACCTTGGGAATAAACTTGGATGTTATGCACCAATCTGCCAAGCTCATAAGTGCAGGCTCATGCTTACAAACTCTGCTACGTCTCCTCAACCCCAACCCCCTTTTTTATTAGCCTCCCAGAGAGACATTTCTGTTTATTACTTTTCTTATTATTTAGATGGATTAGTTTAAAAAAAAATTCAGGGTTCATAAAGATGGCTCAAAGGACTAGATCACATGGCAGGCATTTGGAGGCCCTGAGTTTGATCCCTGGGAACAGCATTCCATTGCTGAACTTAGCCCTGCTTGGGAGGAACCCCAAAAAGAAATTTCAGTCGGGTGCTGGAGCAATAGTAGAGTAGAGCGTTTGCCTTGCAAGCCACCGACCTGGGTTCGACCCCCCAGCATCCTATATGCTTCCCCAGCTCCTCCGGGAATAATTCTGAGTGCAGAGTCAGGAGTAACCCCTGAGCATTGCTGGGTGTGACTCAGAAAAGCCCGGAGGAAAAATAAAAGAAGAAAAGAAGTTTCAGTTGGATTATATTTCAATTGCCTATTTCAGTCATACTGGGCATCGTTGAAAGAAATTATCTTTATCCTTTTTTTTTTTTTTTTTTTTGCATTTTGCCTGGCCTAGTAGTTGAACCCATGACCTTACACATGCCAGATATGTACTTTGCCCCTTTGAGCTGTCTTTTTGAGCTCGGTTGTGTTCTTATTTTTACAGGATACAGTAGCTTTCATTATGGAATTCCGCTAGCAATGTTATTCCTCTTTTATGTTTCACTAATTTCCTATTTTTACTCAAAGAATTCACCATATGTTTTAGGTCCTCTAGAGTGTACTAACTCCTCTGTGTGTTAATTACCGATTTCTGTTGCTCCTCTTCTTCATTTCTAGGTGGGTTTTCCTATTCTGAAGCTCTCAAGTCTGCATCTCTACAGCTGATCTATTTCCAGAATCCAGCCTCACACTTTTAATTGCAGAAATGCCTCCATGTTATTTCTTTTGAGACTTGTTTGGGGGCAGGGGACTGGGCCACAATTGGAAGTGCTTTGGCGGATGCCCAGGAGACCGGCCATGCTGCGTATTGAGCCCCGGCTGCTCAGCTATATAACCTTTCCTTCATTTTCAGTTCCTTTCACTTCTGTCTGATCTTTTGTTTTATAACCTCTTTGTGTGTGTGTGTGTGTGTGTGTGTGTGTGTGTGTGTG
>JAJIBD010015913.1:0-52578 GCA_021461705.1 Cryptotis parvus | reverse complement strand
GGCTGTCCCTGCAGAATGTTTAGGAGCCTCTCTGGCCCATAGATGCTGCTACTAGATCCTAGTACCAGCCTCTTCTAAGTTGTATTTAGAATATCTCTAGGACCTGAAGTGTGGCTCAGTAGCTGAACACATGTATACCTTGCATACCTGCAGGGCCCAGGGTATGATCTCTAGCACTGGAAACAAAAATGACTCATCATTGTAAAATTGCCCTTTCTTATTGAGGATTGTACCCCTAGAGGCCTCAGTTCCCTATGGGGGAAGGATTATGGGAGCCAGAATAAAGCAAGGAGGGTTTCAGCCCCTTCTGATTTGGCGCCAGAGACAGTTGCAGAGAGATGGGAGAGGCTACCTCTGCCTCTGCTTCCCCACCTCACAGAATACACTGCCTGGAAGTTTTCTGAGCTGTTAGCCTTTGGCCTGACTCCACGGAGCCTCATTAATCACCCACTAATTATCTTAATGAGCACTTGGCCTTTTTTCCAATTCCACACATTTCCAGCCCTGCCTATGACTTAGGGATAAGTCATGCGAAATAATGAGAGGAATTCCCATGATAAACCCTCCAATACTCCCTGCATCCTGCTGCCCGGGGTGCTGACTTTCTGCATGCTCACGCCACCTTCTGTCTGCTCCACTTCCCCAGAAAGACAGTCTTTGCGTGCCTTCCACTCTTAGCCCAGTAAACACTGAGTGATGGTCTGCTGGTGCCAGGTATAGTCCTGGGGACTGGGCACACAGTGGTAATTAAAGACTCACTTTCTAAGTCAGAAGCAGAAGGACAAAACACTGGATTGTTCTCACTTACCTGTGATATACAGAATAACATGACAAGGGGAATGGGAGGTATTAAAGGTGGAGAAACTCTTGACCCTGGACTATTGAGATAAAAATGCCAAGAAAGAAGAAAAATGGGAAGTAAGAAAAGGCAGCCTAGAGGTAAGACAGAAACAAGGATCAGGGAGGGATCTTGGTTTGCCTTTGGCGTGGAGATGACGTTCCAATACACACACACACACACACATATACATATATGTATTTATTTATTTATTGACTCAGATTGTTTTATTTTATTTCTTTAACAAATTTTTATACCACTTTGAGAGATAAAATTACAAAATGTTTGTGATTGTGTTTCAGTCATACAGTGTTCCAGCACCCATCCCTCCACTGGTGCCCATTTCCCACCACCAACATCCCCCTGATTCCCTCCCTCCTTCCCTAGTCTGCCTCTATGGCAGGCACCTTTCCATCTCTCTGTCTCTCCTCCCTCTCTCTCTCTCTCTCTCTCTCTCTTCCTTCTCTTACACATTGTGGCTTGCAATACTTATGCATTTAGAGGTTATCATGTATATCACATTGCCTATGTTCAATACTCAGTTTTAGGCTGGTATTATCATTTCCAACATTATTAGTACACTGTTTCTTTCTCTGTCTTACCTAACCTCTGACTCCCACACACTTGTGGTAGATTCCACCCACTGTCAAGACCTCCTGATCCATGTTTTTCCTGGCCTTGGATATTGGTATCATGCTATTTTTTTATATCCCGCAAATAAATGCAATCATTCTATATCTGTCCTTTTCCTTCTGGCTAATTTCCCTCAGCAACATTCTCTCCATGTCCATATATATACAATAACAAATTATATATATAATTTATATATATATAACAAATATATAATATATAATATAATATATATAAATATAAATATATATTATATATATAATGGCATTCTTTAAAGAAATTGACCAAACAGTCCTGAAATTTGTATGGAAAAATAAACTCCCATGAATAGCTAAAGCAATCCTTAGGAAAGAGAAGATGGGAGGCATCACCTTTCCAAACCTCAAACTGTACTACAAAGTGGTAGTAATTAAAACAGCGTGGTATTAGAGTAAAAAACAGACCTGTGAACCTATGGAATAGAGTTGAGTATCCTGACTCACAGCCACAAATACATGATCATGTAATCTTTGATAAAGGACTAAAAAGTATGAAATGGAGCAAGGAAAGCCTCTTCAACAATTAGTGCTGGGAAAACTGGGCAGCTACATGTAAAAAAATGAATTTGGACCTCTGTCTAACACCTTGCACAAAAGTCAGATCAAAATGGATCAAAGATCTCAATATCAGACCCGAATCCATAAAAGTACATTGAAGAAAATATAGGAAAAACCCTCCACGACATTGAAGCTAAAGACATCTTCAAAGATGAAACACCACTAACAAAGCAATTGGAAGCGAAGATAAATATATGGTACTACATGAAACTGAAAAGCTTCTTCACCTCAAAAGAAACAGTGACCCAGTGGGTAGGGTGTTTGCCTTACATGTGGTCGACCCAGGTTCGATCTCCGGCATCCCCATATGGTCCCCCGAGCACTGCCAGGAGTAGTTCCTGAGAGAAGAGCCAGGAGTAACCCCTGAGCATCACTGGGTGTGACTCAAAAAGAAAAAAAGATGAAATGGTGACCAAGATACAAAGAAAGTCCACAGAGTGGGAAAGAATATTTACCCAATACCCATCTGATAAGGGGTTAATAGCCAGGTATATCAGGTACTGGTAGAAATTCACAAGAAGAAAACAACCAACCACATCAAAAATGGGGAGAAGAAATGAATAGGAACTTCCTAAAAGAAGAAATTTGAATGGCCAAAAGGCATATGAAAAAAATGCTCATTATCACTAATCATCAGAGATATGCAAATCAAAAAACAATGAGATATCATCTCACACCACAGAGGCTGGTGCGTATCCAAAAGAGCAGGAACAACAAGTGCTGGTGTGGATGTGGGGAGGAAAAGGGTCTCTCATATATTCAAACCACAGAACCAACACTACTGTAAGCATAGGTTCAAATTTAAAAAATGTGTCTGTGAGAATGGAACAGTGTGCTAATAATTGTCGAAAGTGCTGATACCAACCTAGTACTGAGCATTAAATACAGGCAAAAAGATACACATGACAACCTCTTAATGTATGTCCTTCAGTTCCTGGAGGGACTTGGGTCCTGGTGAGGGGTATGGCCCAGTTCCTGGGGTTCTGTATCTGGCGTGGCTCTTGCCTCCATCACTACCCCCATTGTCTTCACATCTGGTGACATCTCTGCACATCTGGAAGCACTGGACCTACAGCCGTAGCCACATGAGCTGGGCCCTCTGCCCTTTCACCTGTACCTCACAGCCAGCTCTGCCCAGGGCCAGAGTGGCTGTGTGAGTAAGGGGGTGTGGAGAAGCGGGCAAAGCGGGGCAGAGGGAAGGAGCGGTGTAAGGGAAGATGAAGAAGAGGCGGGATTTGAGTCTTTCCCTAGAACATCTGTAATCATCCCCCTTCCTCCTGCCCCAGCTCCAACTTCCAACTCAGTCCTAGAATCTTCCTGACAGCTCCCCACCTCCCAGAACCCTGGAGACCACCCCATGGACTCTTCCCTCCTTCCTCTGGAGATGTCCTCTCCTTCCACACTCTTCTCCGCTTCCCCTCAGCCCCCATGTCTCCTGCATCCAGATTGCACCCCTTGGGAAGGCACTCGTGCTCTGGCTCCTGACACAGAAGCTGCGGTCTCCCCTTATCAGGGCAGCTCTGTGGGGTGGGGCCACTCCATTTGTTTAAGGTTTAGTCCTAAAAGCCTCAGCCCCCATGACGTAAAACCTGGTCTCATATAAAAGTATGAGGACACCAGCCTGTGGACACAGCGGCCTCTAGTTCGACATGGCCCAGCCTGTCCACAGTGGCAGCTTCATGAGCAGATTCCAGTTCTGTCTATTCTTCCTTCTAGCTTCTTGGGAGTCAGGTAAGATGCCCTCAGAGGCAAGCGGGTCACCACTATATGGGGTTAGAAGACGGAGAGTCTTTCTGGGCATTCGATGGGGTTAACGAAACCATCATAGAAATGAATAGGATGATGGTAAGAGTGCGTGGGGAGGGGCCAGAGCGATAGTCCAGTGGGTAGGGTGTTTGCCTTGCATGCGGCCAACCCGGGTTCGGTCCCTGGCATCCCATATGGCCCGTGAGCACCATCAGGAGTAATTCCTGAGTGCAGAGCCAGGAGTAACCCCTGAACATTGCCAGGTGTGACCCAAAAAGAAAAAAAGAGTGCATGGGGAGCTGTGGCGATTGTGTTGGGTGTGGACTGAACTCTACAGCCAAGCAGACCTGTTGGAGATGAATACAACCCAGGCTCTGCTCCTCAAGTCACAGCCCATGGGACTGCTCCCACACAACTCTGATTTGGCATTGTTGGGGTTATTCAGGGCCCCAACAGTACTGATGTCTGTTGGTTTCCCTGACCATGTTGGGGGCTGACAACCGTCCCCTCTGACCGATGGACAAGAAGCATGACCACCAGTTCTAGGAACTCTAAGAATTTTTTTTTTAAACTCTAAGACTTGTAGTTCTTTACACACTCCTCACTCCACTCACCACCACACAACACCACACTAAAAACTGCAAGTTTTTATATAGTTTACAAAGACTGGGGGCAAGGATTTATAAAATGTAAAAAAACAGGGGCTGGAGCTATAGTCCAGCGGGTAGGGGCGTTTGCCTTGCACGTGGCCAGCCTGTGCAGACCGGGTTCAATCCCCGGCATCCCATATGGTCCCCTGAGCACCACCAGGGGGTGGTTCCTGAGTGCAGAGCCAGGGTAGCCCCTGAGCATTGCCGTGTGTGACCCAAAAAGCAAAAAAAAAAAAAAAAAAAAAAAAAAAAAAAAAAAAAAAAAACCCACTTAAAAAAAACTTTTTTTATACCACCATGAGATATACAGTTACAAAAGTGCTCATATTTGGGTTTCAGTCATACAATGTTCCAGCACCCATCCCTCCACCAGTGCCCATTTCACTCTGCCAATGTTCCATGATTTCCCCCACCTCCTCCAGCCTGCGTCTATGGCAGACACAATTTTCACTTCTCTCTTCTCTCTCTCTCTCTCTCTCTCTCTCTCTCTCTCTCTCTCCTTTTTTCCTTCTCTTACACATTGTGGCTTACAATACATATAGTTAGAGGTTATCATGTATATACTTTTGCCTACCTTCAATGCTCAGTTCTATGCTGGTAGTATCATTTACTTTACTATATATATATATATATAATATATATAATTATATATTTTTTTTTTGCTTTTTGGGTCACACCCGGCAATGCTCAGGGGTTACTCCTGGCTCTGCACTCAGGAATTACTCCTGGCAGTGCTCATGGGACCATATGGGATGCCGGGGATCGAACCCAGGCTGGCGCAGGGCGGCTGCGTGCAAGGCAAACACCCTACCCGCTGGGCTATCGCTCCGGCCCACAATAATTATTAATACACTGTTCCTTTCTCTGTATTGCCTAACTTCTGACTCCCACATATTTGTAGTAGGTTCTACCCACTGACAAGACCTCCTAATCCATGTTTTGTCTGGCCTTAGATATTGGTATCATTCTCTCTCTCTCTCTCTCTCTCTCTATATATATATATATATATACACACACACACACACATATATACACACATACATATATATACATACAATATATATATACATACATATACATACATATACATATACATACATACATATATATACACACAAATTATATATATAGCTAATATATGCATATATATATATATATATATATATAAATATATATATATATATTGCTTTTTTGGGTCACACCCAGTGGCGCTCAGGGGGTTACTCCTGGCTCTTTGCTCAGGTATTACTCCTGGCGGTTGCTAGGGGGACCATATGGGATGCTGGGGATCAAACCCGGGTCGGGACGCTGCAAGGCAAGCGCCCTACCTACTGTGCTATCGTTCTGGCCTCTCATGCTATCTTTTTTATCCCACAAATAAATGCTGTCATTCTATATCTGTCCTTTTCCCTCTGTCTAATTTCACTCAACATGATACTCTCCATGTCCATCCATTTATCGGCAAATTTCATAACTTTGTTTTTTCCTAACAGTTGTGTAGTATTCCATTGTGTAGATGTACCAGTTTCTTTATCCAGTCATCAGTTTTCAGGCACTCTGGTTGTTTCCAGATTCTGGCTATTGTGAATAGTGTTGCTATGAACATAAAAGTACAGATGGTGTTTCTGCTGTGTGTTTTTTGGCTTCCCAGGGTATATTCCCAGGAGTGGTATGGCTGGGTCAAATGGGAGCTCAATTTCTAGTCTTTGGAGGAATGTCCATATTGTTTTCCAGAAAGGCTGTATCAGTTGACATTCCCACCAACAATGGATGAGAGTCCCTTTCTACCTGCATTCACACTAGCACTTGTTGTTCTTGCTCTTTTTGGATATCGCCAGCCTCTGTGGTGTGAGGTGATATCTCATTGTTGTTTTGATTTGCATCTCTCTGATGATTAGTGATGATGAGCATTTTTCATATGCCTTTTGGCCATTCGAATTTCTTCCTTGTCAATTTCTGTTCATTTCTTCTCCTCATTTTATGATGGGGTAGGTTGTTTTTCTTCTTGTAAAGTTCTACCAGTGCCTGATATATCCTGGATATATATCTTTGTTTCTATTTTTTTTTCCTTTTTGGTCACACCTGGCAATACTCAGGGGTTTCTCCTGGCTCTGCACTCAGGAATTACTCCTGGCGGTGCTCAGAGGGACCATATAGGATGCGGGGGATCGAACCCGGGCCACCATGGGCTGGCCGCGTGCAAGGCAAACGCCCTAACCACTGGACTATCGCTCCGGCCCCTATCTTTGCTTCTAGTTGCTTTGTTAGTGGTGTTTCATCTTTGAAGGTACCTTTAGCTTCAATGTCATGGAGGCTTTTTCCTCTATTTTCTTTGGCGTACTTTATGGATTCAGGTCTGATATTGAGGTCTTTAATACATTTTGATGTGATTTTTGTGCATTGTGTTAGACAGAGATCCAAATTCATTTTTTCGCATGTAGCTTCTCAGTTTTCCCAGCACCACTTGTTGAAGAGGATTTCCTTGCTCCATTTGATACTTTTTGCTCCTTTATCAAAGCTTAAATGATCATGTATTTGAGAATGAAAACCCACATCTTTTATCCCGAAAACAAAGAGGTGAGAAAAGGCTTCCCTCCCACCTGGTGCAAAAACCATCAGAGGGCTCCACCCCAGCTCCCTGGGGCTACTGTGGAATCCCAGCGCGTTGTTTTCCTCTCTTCTTCAGCTGGTAAACAATTATTTCAATAATATTTCTAGTCATTTTTTGTATAAACACAGTAAAGGGACTTGTATTTATCTACACCTGGGATTAGGGCGACCTTTCCTGGGGAAGATTACACCATATAGCCCAGGGGAAGATTACACCATATAGCCCAGACTACATTCATTTTACCAAATTGATCATTCCATTCCCCCTCATGTTAGGACCCTCCTTTTTTTTGGGTGTGAGGAATTAGAATCAGTCTAAAAACAATTGAGGTATTTAGTTAGGAAATACCCCAGGAAGCTCAGGAGTAACTAATTCACCAATGCAGTCTTAACTGTCTTCCTGTATCTATACAAAAGGACTTTTGCTCCAACACAAGAGCATACAAAGGGCACAGAGTAAAGAGAAAAGCAAAGTTTTAGCAAACCACTGCACCAGGCTAGGAAATTGACTACAGAGTAGGGAACAGAGGGCTGTAAACAAAAGGAAACCCAACAGGCATAAAGACACTCACTGCATGGGATGGCGTCCTGGAGAGCAGTGGCAGGGACCTGAATCAAGACGTCCATGGTGGTTCCATGGTAGTTCCTTCTTTCATCCCCTCCCACTTGTGAGTTGACTAGCAACATCCCCTTTTTATAGGAAGCAGAGTGGGCCCAGGGAGGTAAAGAGACAGAAGTTTCTGGAGTTGCAGGGTGACCTAAAGGGATTCTGTCACTCCACAGGGTTCTCTGCGTTCAGGGACGTTGGGGTCTTTCTCTCCCAGGAGCCCCTAGTCTTGGAGTTCCCACCATGACTCATCTAGCCCTGACTCAGTGTGGACCTCCACACATCTCTGCAATGTGGGGGTTCTGCATTGTTGGGGCCGAGCATTAGCGCTGAGACAGTCAGTGCTTCTGTGTTGGCTTGTTTAGTACTCAGGCAGTCCACTGGCGGGGAGAGAACTGGGAACATCCCAGGGCTCTGATAAAAAAATGAAGGTGGAAAAGTTGGATAAGTGAAACAGATTCTACAAGATATAATGACATCGTCAAATTAGTTCGTTTAGATAAGAAACAGTTCTAGGGTCTGGAGAAAGTGCAGTGAACAAGGCACTTTATTTTTATTTATTTATTTATTTATTCTTACCCATTTATTTATTCATTCATTCATTCATTCATTTATATATTTATGTATTCATTCATTCATCCATTTGTTTGTTTATTTATTTATTTGCTTTTTTGGGTCACACCTGGCAATGCTCAGGGGTTTCTCCTGGCTCTGCACTCAGGAATTACTCCTGGCGGTGCTCGGGGGACCATATGGGATGCCGGGGATCGTACCCAGGCTGGTATGGGCGGGCCGCATGCAAGGCAAATGCCCTACCCGCTGGACTATCGCTCCAGCCCCAAGTGAGGCACTTTAGGTAAGAAACCAAGGTTTCTTACCGCTATCTTAAGAAAGCAAGGTTTTTTTTTTTTTTTTTTTTTTGGGTCCACCCGGCATGCTCAGGGGTTTCTCCTGGCTCGCACTCGGTACTCCGGCGGGGCTGGGGGATCCGGGGATCGACCCAGGCGGCTGGGCGGCCGCGTCAAGGCTACGCCCTCCGCTGCTTCGCTCCTCTCCAGCAAGGTTTCTTTAGATAAGAAACTGTTCTGGCGTCTGGAGAAACAGTGCAGTGAGTGAGGTAGGTAGTTGATCCTGGTTTGATTTCCAGCAATGCATGATCCCCTAAGATACACTTGGGGGGGTGATCCCTGAAGACAGAGCCAAGAGTAGCCCCTGAGCCCTGCTGGATGTAATCCAAATCCTTCCCCACATAAAAAAAAAAAAAAGGTCTGAGACTGAATTTATGGCATGGAGATGACAAACACCAAAAGCAATCTGGAGCAGCCCAAGTTCAGAAGAGTCCTCCACAACGAAGACTCTGGGGTAAATTCTTAGAACTTGTGAACTAGGTTGTGACTTCTGCCAGCAGTATTTGAATGGGGGCAGCATTAGAAAATTTTCCTTCCCCAGAGTCAGAGGACTGTGAAGGAGGCAGGGGCAGGGACTGGGGGGTCTCAAGTTGCTCTCAGCCATCCTGTGCCCTGGGTCATGACTCCAGGGTCTGAGGATAGACCCTCAGCTGTACAGCCTCTAGACTCACTGTGCTCCCAGCTGTTCACTGTCCCACCTGCTGAACTCCAGGAGAGGGAATTATGGGGGTGGCAAGGGAGTGAGTCCTGCGTGACGCCACACACAGAGACTCAGAGCAGGTGCAGGCTTCCAGGAAAGGAAGCTGGGGGGCCTGGGAAGACTAAACTGGCTGGAGGGGAGGGTCAGAGGGGGGGGAGGCTCAGATCATGCAGAGAAGAGTGGCAGGTGACAGGTGGGAAGGCTTGGGGGTGGGGTCAGGTAGAGTTGGGGCAAGGCTAGACACGTGACCAGGTCCTGTAGACCAGGGAGGGAGAGAAGAAGGGGCTGGAGGGAATGAAGGCTATTAAAGACTATTAGCACACAGTCCTGGGGGGATATTCTTAATTTCCCACACATCCAGATAATTAGATCCTAGAACCCCAAGTCTGCACCATGTGGCATAGAATCAGAGGTGCGGAATCCATGCTCCAGCATTCTAGGGGAAGCTGGGGGCGGGGGTGTCCTAGAAAGAAATCCATAAAAGTAACTTTCTTACCACAAATGACACTTGATTCCGTTTCTATAGCAAAATTGGTGTTCATTTTAGAAATTAGGGAAAAATAAGGAAGAAAAGAAATCTTTTTTTTTTTTTAACATTTTTATTATACCACCGTGAGATATACAATTACAATGCTGTTCACGCTTGGGGGTTTCGGTCACACAGTGTTCCAGCACCCCGCCCTCCACCAGTGCTCCCCAGCCACCACCCATGTCCCCAATTCCCTCCCCCTCCCACATCCTGCCTAAATGGCAGGTTAAGAAAAAGAAATCTTAATGCTCCCTGCTTTCTCAGGTAAATTCCAGTTGCTCTTTCATTGTTCGCCTTTGTCTGTGTTTTAGGTCACACCCAGAGTTTATTCTGTGCAGACATTTTAATAAGCGCTTGCCCATTCTATCGCAAGTAGAGAATATCTCTTTTTGGGGGGGGTGTTTGCGTCGTAGGTGATGCACCCTCTTACTGGTTCTTGGCCAACTGAGCAGGTGGCTCAAAGGATGGGGTGCTGCAAAGGGCCAGAGAGAGCTGGGGCCACCTGAGATGTGCTTGGGGGCTTTACCCTGTGTGCTTGCAGGCTGTGTGGTTCTGGGGAGTGAATGGAGTTGGCGGTCTTAATTTCCTTAATTTCCATACTGGCCTTCTGATCCTTGCCAGTTTTGTTTGAATAGTTATTGTTTTGGCTACATCCTTTAGTGTTTAGGATTATTCCTGGTTCTGTGCTTAGGGATCAGTCCTGGCTGGTCTCAGGGGACCGAACCCAGGTCAGCTGCGGGTAAGGCCTCCTCCTTGCCAGTTTTTAATGCGAAATCCAGGAAACACCAGCAACGTACTTCTGGGTGAGCCTGAACTCATTCTTTCCTTTCAGTCACACAAATGAAGGAAAAAGATTAAACAGGCATATGGAAGTGCATATAGTTTTGGTGTGGGTATTCTTTCCAATCTGTTTTCCAGGTAAACACCTGAGTTTCTCTTTCACTGTTTGATTATGTCCTTGTTTTAGGCCACATACAGAGTTTATACTACATAGACATCTTAACAAGTACTTGCCCTCCTGTGTTTTGTGTTAAAGTCATATTTTCAAGCCATTTGCTATAGTCAGGGAAGCAAAAAATTTCATGGGAAAAAAAATTCCTAGGGAAACAAGGTTACTACCAGTGTGGACCTATTGGGAGGAGGAGATGGTTGTCTTGTCCTAGAAGTTTTGTTGCTGATTTGCCTTATGGCCAGGCTCAGGACAAAGTAAGCTTTGAACTTCAGTTCCAGATTTGGTGGTCAGTGGCCAGATCTGATGGTCAGTGTCTGTACAACTGTGTGCTCTAAGCTACAGTGACCTGAATCTACGTATTAACTGTTTAGCTCTTATGGTCAATGTGTGTCTCAGAGCTGGTGGGTTGAGTTCTTTTAATATCTTTTTATCTCAAGAGCTCAATTACCTAACTTTGGAGATAACAGTACATTTACTTAATGAGCACACTTAATGGTGGTCTTCAAGGCTTCTAAAGAAGCCACTATTCATCTTAATATATTCATTCATTCACTCATTCATTCATTCATTCATTCATTCCATAAGTGTTTTATGAAGTGCTTCCTAAGGGCGAGACACTGTTGTATGCTAAAGATATAGCAATGAATAAAACAAAAACTCCTGTCATGGGGGAAATGAAACTATTTATTGTATATTAAACATGAGTGCTGTGCTGAGACATAGCAGAAAGGCAGCAATTGGAAGTAGAGGCCAGGGTGGACCTGGCGGATCCAGTGAATTGGGAGACACACTTGGGGTGTCCTGAGAGTACTATGGGGCCGGTGGAATTGGGAGACACACTTGGGGTGTCCTGAGAGTACTATGGGGCCGGTGAATTGGGAGACACACTTGGGGTGTCCTGAGAGTACTATGGGGCCGGTGAATTGGGAGACACACTGGGGTATAGAAGACTTGGGACCAGGCTTCCCTTTTCAGACAGGCAAAGATCAGGGAGAATTTGAGATTTTTCTTAACATTTTTTTGGGGGGGTATTCAATCAACACTTTATTATATTTTATTTTATTTTGTGGTGCGTGCCACTTTAAATTTTATTGTTGTTTTGAGTTACTCCTGGCTCTGTGCTCAGTGATTATTCCTGGCAGTGCTTGGGTGGCTATATGGGATTCTAGGTATTGAACTCAAGTCAGCCATGTGTAAGACAAATGCTCTACCTGCTGTAATATTGCTCCAATATTTAAAATTTTAATTTTAGGCACCAGTGGTTTACAAAACCCAACCATTAATGGTTGGGTTCCATGTATGAAACACTCCAGTACTACACCCTTCACTAGTTTTTCTGCTTCCCTCCACTACTGTCCCAGGTTTTCCCCCCTTTCCTTGGTAAACTTCTTTCTTTTTCTTTGTTTCTTTATTTCTTTGTTTCTTGGTTTCTTTGTTTCTCTTGTTTCTTTCTTTCTTTCTTTTTCTTTCTTTCTTTCTTTCTTTCTTTCTTTCTTTCTTTCTTTCTTTCTTTCTTTCTTTCTTTCTTTCTTTCTCTTTCTTTCTTTCTTTCTTTCTTTCTTTCTTTCTTTCTTTCTTTCTTTCTTTCTTTCTTTCTTTCTTTCTTTCTTTTCTTTCTTTCTTTCTCTCTCCTCCCTCTCTCCTCTCTTCCTTCCTTCCTTCCCTTCCTTCCTTCCTTCCTTCCTTCCTTCCTTCCTTCCTTCCTTCCTTCCTTCCTTCCTTCCTTCCTTCCTTCCTTCCTTCCTTCCTTCCTTCCTTCCTTCCTTCCTTCCTTCCTTCCTTCCTTCCTTCCTTCTCCACATTTAGGACTTACTCCTGTTTCTGTGCTCAGGCGTCATTCCTGATGATGTTCAGGGAACCAAGCATATGTGGTCCTGGGAATCAAACCCCCTATACTATCTCTCTTGTCTCTCCACTAATATTTCTTTAAAGACTGAATTCCCTAGTTCCTGACTCTCCTTATCAATAGGGAGGTAAGTGAATTGCACTGTGATTTCTTTTCTTTTTTTTTGCACTGTGATTTCTTGTGATGGGAATGAGTCCAGGTTCTGGTTGCCACCTTGAGCTAATAGAGACTGGAATCTAAGTTATATAATGACACTATCTCTCACTCTGTGGGGATCTCTTGAAATATATCAGCAACATCTCCTCTGTGCCCATTGGTTGTTTTCCCATGGTACCAAGTGCTATCTCTGTCCTTGATAGGAGTGTTTTCCCTCACACCCTGTCCTCAAACATAGTCCCTCTCAGAATCCTGCCTGGTTAACTCCTCAAGACCCCAAACAGACCTGTTATTTTTTTTTCTCTCAAGAGGGCTCTACCAAGATGTAAAGAAGGAAATTCAATGGGGGGCATAAAGGTTGTCATCTCATTTACTCTTCAGGACCTATATCAAAGTTGATTGTCAAAACAAAGTTTCTTACTCTTCACACCTCTTTTTTATCCAGCTTTCACTCTTTACTTGTGTGCACTTAATAAACATCATGCGAAGTTCTGGAGAGGTTCCATTTAGGAAGGAACTTGAATGTCATGGAAAGATGGAAATTATGGTATTTCTTTCTCATAATAATGTCTTTAAAAACATATATAAGTTTGAAAAGAATACTTACAAAGAAAAATTAGGCTTAGTCTGAGGAAAGGCCCACAGTCTGGAGATGAGACTGAGACTTATAATATTTAACAGTATTTAGAAAAGACTGGCTAGGGCGACATACCTGGGATTTAAAAAAAAAGGAATAATTAAGGATAGAAGAGGGCAAGAAAACAGAACAGAATACCAAGGAAATATCTTATTACCTTCTTTCAATTAATAGGTGCTACCACATTACAAGAACTTCATGAAACTGGTAGACCACCACCATCTGATCATTTGTTAACTACCACTACAAGCCATGCTCATCTTACTGACTTTGACAATACATCTTCTAATTTAGGACATAGTCCTCCATACCTCCCCAAATCTACAGAAATATATAAGCAAAAACACCATTGTAATCATTCCAAGCAGATCAATAAACCTAAGGACCTATCCCATAACTCTAAAATGGGCACTGAAACTCCTTCCGATTCCGCAGAAAATATCAATGCTCAAGATAAAGGACACAATGTCCAAAAAGAACGCTTTTATGATTCTTATAATAATCCAAAACAGCCACCTGCAGTTTCTACCTCAGCCACTACCACAAACAGAAGAGAAAACTGTTCAAGATCAGCAAGCAGACCTACAATAGAACCAATAAGGGAAAATCGCAATAACATTTACACAGAAGGAAAAGAAACAGCTTCCTCTGCTGATGGTAAGAGTACCACAACCACAGCAAGAAGTACAGATAGAAAGGAAGCAGTCACTCCTGCCCCAGGCAAGAGCACTACAACCACAGCAACAACAGAGCAAAGAAAAACAGCATCTTCTCACAGAACAAGTACCATGGCACTAGTAACAACTAGAGAAAACAAGGGAAACATTCTCCCCTGCCCATGGCAAGAATACCACAACCCTAGCAACAACTAAAGTAGAAAATGAGACAGTCTCCCTGCCCACACCAAGAGCACCATGACACTGAAAACTAAAGGAAGCAAGGAAACAGCCACCTCTTCCCATACCAAGATTATCACAACACTAGTAGCCACAGAGGAAAAAGAAACAGCTTCCCTGCCCATAGCAGCACCACCACAACCCTAGTAACAACTGAAGAAAAGGAAACAGCCTCCCATGCCCATGGCAAAAGCACCTCAACCCTAGCAACAACAACAGAGGACAAGAAAACAGCATCCTCTGCACGCAGCAAGAGAATCACAACCAATGTAAGCACCACAGAGAAGAGAACAGTTTTCCCTGTCCATGGCAAGAGCACCACAGCACTAGCAACAACTACCGAGGAAACAGAAAAAGTTTTTTTCTGACCTTAGGAAGAGCAGCACATCACAGGCACCAACCATGGTGGAAAAGGAAACAGCCTCTCCTTACCACAGCGAGAGCACCACAAACCTAGCAACAACTACAGATTTTCATACCCACAGCAAAGGAACCACAGTGCCACCACAAACAGAGGAAGAGGAAACAGCCGACTTTGCCCATAGTAAGAGCACCACAAAGCTATCAACAACTGCAGAAGACAAAGAGATATCCTCACCTGCACATATTAAGAGCACCACAACCCTGGCAAAACTACAGAAACAACCTTCACTACCTATAACAGAAACAACATAACCCATGCAACAATTAGAGAGAAGAAAACAGTCTCCTTTTCCCACAGCAAGAGTGACACAACCCTTGCAACAACTACAGAAGACAAGGAAACACAGTCATCTACCCATAGCAAGAGTGCAACAACCCTTGCAGCAACTACAGAGGACAAGGAAACAACCTCTTCTAGCCACAGCAAGAGATTCACAAGCCATCCATCAACTACAGAGGACAAGGAAAAAGCAACCAGTACCCACAGCAAGAGGATTAAACCCCTTGCAACAACAAAAGAGGAAAAGGAAACAACCTCCTCTATCGACAGCAAGAGTGCCACAACCCCTGCAACAACTACAGAGAACAAGGAGACAACCTCTACTACCCACAGCAAGAGCACCACAAGCCACCCATCAACTACAGAGGATAAGGAAACCGCCTCCTCAACCCACATCAAGAGTGCTACAACTCCTGCAACAACTACACAGGATGAGGAAACATCTTATACCCGCAGCAAGAGCACCAAAAGCCATTCATCGACAACACAGGACAAGAAAACAGTCTCCTCTACCCACAGCAAGAGTGCAACAACCATTGTAACAACTACACAGGACAAGGAAACAGCCTCCTATACCCACAAAAGAGTGCCACAACTCCTGCAACAACTACACAGGATGAGGAAACAACATCTTCTACCCGAAGCAGGAGCACCACAAGCCATCCATCAACAACACAGGACAAGGAAACAAGCTCTTCTATGCACAGTAAGAGCATCACAACACTTGTAACTACAATTGAGGACAAGGAAACAGCCTCCTCTACCCACAGCAAGAGTGCTACAATCCTTGCAGCCACTACAGAGGACAAGGGAAGCTGCCTCCCGTACACACAGCATGAGTGCCACAACCACTGCAACAACTGCAAAGGACAAGGAAACAGAATCCCCTACCCACAGCAAGAGTGGCACAACCACTGCAACAACTACAGTCGACCTGGAGTCAGCCTCTGCTACCCATAGTAAGAGCACCAGAACCCTATCAACAACTACAGAGGAGAAGAAAACAGCATCAGCTATGCACAGTAAGAGTGCCACAGAACTTGCAACAAATACACAGGACAAGGAAGTAACTTTTTCTATGCACAGCATAAGCACGACAAGTCATCGAGCAAGTACACAATACAAGGAAACAACCGCTTTTACCAACAAAAAGAGCACCATAAGCAACCCAATCACTACAGTAAAAAAGGAAATCGCCTCCACTACCAACAGCAAGAGTGCAATAACCCTTGCAACAACTACAAATTACAAGGAGACAGCCTCCGCTACCCACAGCAAGAGTACCACAAACCATCCATCAACTACACAGGTTAAGGAAACAGCCTCTTCTACGCACAGTAAGAGCATCACAACACTACTAACAACTACTAAGGACAAGGAAACAGCCTCCTCTACCCACATCAAGAGTGCCACAACTCCAGCAACAACTACACAGGAGGAGGAAACAACATCTTCTACCAGCAACAAGAGCACCACAGGCCATCCATCTACAAAACAGGACAAGGAAACAGCCTCTTCTACCCACAGCAAGAGTGCATCAACCATTGTAACAACCACACATGACAAGGAAACAGCCTCCTCTACCCACATCAAGAGTGCCACAACTCCTGCAACAACTACACAGGAGGAGGAAACAACATCTTCTACCAGCAACAAGAGCACCACAGGCCATCCATCTACAAAACAGGACAAGGAAACAGCCTCTTCTACCCACAGCAAGAGTGCATCAACCATTGTAACAACCACACAGGACAAGGAAACAGCATCCTCTACCCACATCAAGAGTGCCACAACTCCTGCAACAACTACACATGACGAGGAAACATCTTTTACCCAAAGCAAGAGCACCACAAACCATCCATCAACAACACAGGACAAGGGAACAGACTCCTCTACCCACAGTAAGAGTGCCACAACCGCTGCAACAATTACAGCCAACAAGGAGTCAGCCTCCTCTACCCAGAGTAAGAGCACCACAACCCTATCAACAACTACAGAGGACAAGAAAACAGCATCAGCTATGCACAACAAGAGTGCCAAAACACTTGCAGCAAATACACTGGGCAAGGAAACAACATCTTCTACCCACAGCATGAGCACCACAAGTCATGGAGCAAGTACACCATAAGGGAAACAACAACTTTTGCCAAACAAAAGAGCACCATAAGCAATCCTACCACTACAGTGAAAAATGAAATCGACTCCACTACCAACAGCAAGAGTGCAACAACCCTTGCAACAACAACAAATTACAAGGAGACAGCCTCCACTACCCACAGCAAGAGTACCACAAACCATCCATCAACAACACAGGTCAAAGAAACAGTCTCTTCTAAGCACAGTAAGAGCATTACAACGCTACTAACAACTACTGAGGACAGGGAAAAGTCTCCTCTACCCACAGCAAGAATGCCATAACCCTTGCAACAACTACAGAGGAGAAGGAAACAGCCTTGTCTACCCACATCAAGAGTGCCACAACTCCTGCAACAACTACACAGGATGAGGAAACGACATCTTCTACCCACAGCAAGAGCACCATAGGCCATCCATTTACAAAACAGGACATGGAAACAGCCTCCGCTACCAACAGCAAGAGTGCAACAAACATTGTAACAACTACACAGGACAAGGAAATGGCCTCTTCTACCCTCATCAAGAGTAGGGTAACAACTACACAGGAGAAGGAAACAACATCTTCTACCCGAAGAAAGAGCACCATAAGCCATCCATCAACAATACAGGACAAGGAAACAACCTCTTTTACCAACAAAAGAGGCACCACAAGCAATCCAACCACTACAGAGAAAAATGGAAACAGCCTCTTCCACCCAAAGCAAGAGTGTAACAACCCCTGCAACAACTACAAAGGAGAAGGAGACAGACTCCACTACCCACAGCAGGAGCACCACAAACCATCCATCAACTACAGAAGACAAGGAAACAGCCTCCTCTACCCACAGTAAGAGTGCCACAACCCCTACAACAACTACAGTCGACAAGGAGTCAGCCTCCTCTATCCACAGTAAGAGCACCACAACCCTATCCACAACTACAGAGGACAAGAAAATAGCATCCACTATGCACAGCAAGAGTGCCACAACATTTGCACCAAATACACAGGAAAAGGAAACAACATCTACCCACAGCATGAGCACAAACCATTCATCAACTACACAGGACAAGGAAGCTGCCTCTTTTTACCAACAAAAAGAGCACCACAAGCAATCCAACCACTACAGAGAAAAATGAAAGCATCCTCCTCTACCCAAAGCAAGAGGCGCAACAGCCCCTACAACAACTACTGAGGAGGAGACAGACTCCTCTACCCACAGCAAGACCACCACAAACCATCTATCAACTACAGAAGACAAGGAAACAGCTTCCTTTTCCCACAGCAAGAATGCTACAACCTTTGCAGCAACTACAGAAGACACGGAAACAGGCTCCCATACACACAGCAAGAGTGCCAAAACCCTGCAACAACTACAGCGGACAAAGAAACAGCTTCCTCTAGCCACAGAAAGAGTGGCACAACGCCTGCAACAACTATGGAGGACAAGGAAACAGTCTCCCCTACACACATTAAGAGTGCATCAACCATTGCAACAACTACACAGGACAAGGAAACAGCTTCCTCTACCCACATCAAGAGTGCCACAACTCCTGCAACAACTACACACAATGAGGAAACATCTTCTACCCAAAGCAAGAGCACCACAAGCCATCCATCAACAACACAGGACAAGGGAAACAACTTCCTCTACCCACAGTAAGAGTGCCTCAACCCCTGCAACAATGACAGTCGACAAGGAGTCAGCCTCCTCTTCCCACAGTAAGAGCATCACAACCCTATCCACAACTAGAGACGACAAGAAAACAGCAACTGCTATGCACAACAAGAGTGCCTCAACACTTGCGACAGATACACAGGACAAGGGAAACAACAGTTTCTACCCACAGCATGAGCACAAACCATCCATCAACTAAACAGAACAAGGAAACAGCCTCTTTTACCAACAAAAAGAGCACCACAAGCAATCCAACCACTACAGAGAAAAATGAAACAGCCTCTTCCACCCAAAGCAAGAGTGTAACAACCCCGGCAACAACTACAAAGGAGAAGGAGACAGACTCCACTACCCACATCAAGAGCACCACAAACCATCCATCAACTACAGAGGAAAAGAAAACAGCCTTCTCTACCCACAGCAAGAGTGTTACAACCCTTGCAGTGACTACAGAGGACAAGGGAAGCTGCCTCCCCATACACACAGCAGAGAGTGCCACAACCCCTGCAACAACTACAGAGGGACAAAGAAACAGCTTCCTCTACCCACAGCAAGAGTGGCACAACCCCTGCAACAACTATAGAGGGACAAGGGAAACAGCCTCCTCTACCCACATCAACAGTGCCACAACTCCAGGAACAACTACACAGTATGAGGAAGCAACATCTACCCACAACAAAAGAACAACAGGCCATCCATCAACAACACAGAACAAGGAAACAGCCTCTTCTACCCACATCAAGAGTGCCACAACTCCTGCAACAACTACACAGGACAAGAAAACATCTACCCGAAGCAGGAGCACCACAAGCCATCCATCAACAACACAGGACAAGGGAAACAGCCTCCTCTCACCCACAGTAAGAGTGCCACAACCCCTGCAACAAATGACAGTCGACAAGGAGTCAGCCTCCTCTACCCACAGTAAGAGCACCACAGCCCCTCCCACAACTACAGAGGACAAGAAATCAGCATCTGCTATGCACAGCACGAGTGCCACAACACTTGTACCAAATACACAGGACAGGGAAACAACATCTTCTACCCACAGCAAGAGCACCACAAACCATCTATCAACTACAGAAGACAAGGAAACAGCTTCCTTTTCCCACAGCAAGAATGCTACAACCCTTGCAGCAACTACAGAAGACACGGAAACAGGCTCCCATACACATAGCAAGAGTGCCAAAACCCCTGAAACAACTACAGCGGACAAAGAAACAGCTTCCTCTAGCCACAGAAAGAGTGGCACAACGCCTGCAACAACTATGGAGGGACAAGGAAACAGTCTCCCCTACACACATTAAGAGGTGCATCAACCATTGCAACAACTACACAGGACAAGGAAACAGCCTCCTCTACTCACATCAAGAGTGCCACAACTCCTGCAACAACTACACACAATGAGGAAACATCTTCTACCCAAAGCAAGAGCACCACAAGCCATCCATCAACAACACAGGACAAGGAAACAACTTCCTCTACCCACAGTAAGAGTGCCTCAACCCCTGCAACAATGACAGTCGACAAGGAGTCAGCCTCCCTCTACCCACAGTAAGAGCATCACAACCCTATCCACAACTAGAGACGACAAGAAAACAGCAACTGCTATGCACAACAAGAGTGCCTCAACACTTGCAACACAGGACAAGGGAAGCAACAGTTTCTACCCACAGCATGAGCACAAACCATCCATCAACTAAACAGAACAAGGGAAACAGCCTCTTTTTACCAACAAAAAGAGCACCACAAGCAATCCAACCACTACAGAGAAAAATGAAACAGCCTCTTCCACCCAAAGCAAGAGTGTAACAACCCCCGGCAACAACTACAAAGGGAGAAGGAGACAGACTCCACTACCCACATCAAGAGCACCACAAACCATCCATCAACTACAGAGGAAAAGAAAACAGCCTTCTCTACCCACAGCAAGAGGGTTACAACCCTTGCAGTGACTACAGAGGACAAGGAAGCTGCCTCCCATACACACAGCAAGAGTGCCACACCCCTGCAACAACTACAGAGGACAAAGAAACAGCTTCCTCACCCACAGCAAGAGTGGCACAACCCCTGCAACAACTATAGAGGGACAAGGAAACAGCCTCCTCTACCCACATCAACAGTGCCAAACTCCAGGAACAACTACACAGTATGAGGAAGCAACATCACCCCACAACAAAAGAACAACAGGCCATCCATCAACACAGAACAGGGAAACAGCCTCTTCTACCCACATCAAGAGGGCCACAACTCCCGCAACAACTACACAGGACAAGAAAACATCTACCCGAAGCAGGAGCACCACAAGCCATCCATCAACAACACAGGACAAGGAAACAGCCTCCCTACCCACAGTGAGAGTACCACAACCCCTGCCAAATGACAGTCGACAAGAAGTCAGCCTCCTCTACCCACAGTAAGAGCACCACAACCCTCCACAACTACAGAGGACAAGAAATCAGCATCTGCTATGCACAGCACGAGTGCCACAACACTTGTACCAAATACACAGGACAGGGAAACAACAACTTCTACCCACAGCAAGAGCACCACAAACCATCCTATCAACTACAGAAGACAAGGGAAACAGCTTCCTTTTCCCACAGCAAGAGTGCTACAAACCCTTGCAGCAACTACAGAGAGACAAGGAAACAGGCTCCCATACACACAGCAAGAGTGCCAAAACCCCTGAAAGAACTACAGTGGACAAAGAAACAGCTTCCTCTCGCCACAGAAAGAGTGGCACAACGCCCGCAACAACTATGGAGGACAAGGAAACAGTCTCCCACACACATTAAGAGTGCCACAACTCCTGCCACAACACACACAATGAGGAAACATCTTCTACCCAAAGCAAGAGCACCACAAGCCATCCATCAACAACACAGGACAAGGAAACAACTTCCTCTACCCACAGTAAGAGTGCCTCAACCCCTGCAACAATGACAGTCGACAAGGAGTCAGCCTCCTCTACCCACAGTAAGAGCATCACAACCCTATCCACAACTAGAGGGACAAGAAAACAGCAACTGCTATGCACAACAAGAGTGCCTCAACACTTGCAACACAGGACAAAGGGAAGCAACAGTTTCTACCCACAGCATGAGCACAAACCATCCATCAACTAAACAGAACAAGGAAACAGCCTCTTTTACCAACAAAAAAGAGCACCACAAGCAATCCAACCACTACAGAGAAAAATGAAACAGCCTCCTTCACCCAAAGCAAGAGTGTAACAACCCCGGCAACAACTACAAAGGAGAAGGAGACAGACTCCACTACCCACATCAAGAGCACCACAAACCATCCATCAACTACAGAGGACAAGGAAACAGCCTCCTTTATCCACAGCAAGAGTGGCACAACCCCTGCAACAACTACAGTTAACATGGAGTCAGCCTCCTCTACTCACAGTAAGAGCATCATAACCTCTGCAACAACTACAGAGGACAAAGAAACAGCCTCATCTACCCATATCAAGAGTGCCACAACTCCAGGAATAACTTCACAATATGAGGAAACAATATCTACCCGCAGCAAAAGCACAACAAGCCATCCATCAACAACACAGGACAAGGAAACAGCCTCTTCTACCCACATCAAGAGTGCCACAACCCCTGCAACAGCTACAGAGGAAAAAGAAACAGCCTCCACTACCCACAGCAAGAGTGCCACAACCCCTGCAATAACTACAGAGGAAAAAGAAACAGCCTCCTCTACCCACAACAAGAGTGGCACAACCCCTGTAAAAACTTCAGAATACAAGAAACCCACCTCTTCTATCCACGGCAAGAGTGACACAAGTGCTGCAATAACTAAAGAGGGACAAGGAAACAGCCTACTCTAGCCACATCAAGAGTGCTACACCCCCTGCAACAACTTCAGAGGACAAGGAAACAGTCTCCTATACCCACAGCAAGAGCATCATAACCCTCTCAACAAGTACAGAGGACAAGGAAACAGCATCCCCTACACAGAGCAAGAGTGCCACAACCCCTACACCTACTGCAGACTATAAGGAAACAACCTACTCTACACACAGCAAGAGTGCCACAACCTTTACAACAACCACAGACTACAAGGGAACAGCCTCCTCTACCCACAGCAAGAGTACCACAACCCTTGCAACAACTACACAAGACAAGGAAACCGCCTCTTCTACCCACACTAAGAGTGCCACAATTCCCTCAAAAACAACACAGGATGAGGAAACAACATCCTCTACCCAGAGCAAGACCATCACAAGCCATCCATCAACAACACAGGAAAAGGAAACAGTCACTTCTACCCATAACAAGAGTGCCACAATTGCTGCAAGAACTACACAGCATGAGAAAACAACCTTCTCTACCCACAGCAATAGTGCAAATATTGCAACAACAACTACACAGGAGAAGGAAACAGCCTCTTCTACCCACAGCAAGAGTGCCACACCACCTCTAACAACTACAGTGGACAAGCAGTCTGCCTCCTCTACCCACAGCAAGAGCATCACAATCCTCTCAACAACTACAGAGGACAAGAAAATAGCATCCTCTACCCACAGCAAGAGTGAAACAACCCTTGCAACAACTACACAGGAAAAGAAAACAACCTCTTCTACCCAAAGCACAAGCTCTGTAAGTAATCCAACCACTACAGAGGATAAGGGAAATAGCCTCTTCTACCCACAGCAAGAGCATCACGACCCTTCCAACAAGTACACCAAACAAGGAAACAGCCTCCCTCAATCCACGGCAGAAGTGCCATAACCGTTGTAACAACTACACGGAACAAGATATCTGCGTCCTTTACCCACAGCAGGAGTGCTACAACCCTTGCAATAACTGCAGAGGACAAGGAAACAGCCTCCTCTATCCACAGCAAAAACATCACAATTCTTGCAACAACTGCACAGGGCAAGGAAACAGCCTTCTCTACCCGCAGCAATATTGCCACAACCATTTTAAGAGCTACACAATACAGGGAAACAACCTCTTCTACTCACAGCAAGAGCACCAGAAGCCAATCTTCAACTACACAGGACAAGGAAACTGCCTCTAGTACACAGAGGAAGAGTGCCACAAGACCTGCAAAAACTACAGAGAATAAGGAAATAGCTTCCTCTCCCCCACAGCAAGAGTGGCACAACACCTGCAACTACTACAGAGGACAAAGAATCAGCCTCCTCTATCCACATCAAGAGTGCAAAAACTCCTGTAACAACTTCACAGGATGAGGAAATAACATCTTTTACCCACAGCAAGATCACGACAAGCCATCCATCAACAACACAGGAAAAGGAAACAGCTTCCGCTACCCACAACAAGAGTGCCACAATCCCTGCAACAATTACAGAGGGAAAAAGAAACAGCCTCCTCAATCCACAATAGTGCCACAACCTCTGTAACAACTACAGAGGACAAGGAAACAGACTCCTCTACCCACGGCAAGAGTGCCACAACCTATGCAACTACTACAGACTACAAGGAAACTGCCTACTCTACCTTCAACAAGAGTGCCACAACCCTTGCAGCAACTACAAAGGACAAGGAAACAGCCTCTTCTACCCACATCAAGATTGTCACCACTCCTGCAACAACTACAAAGGACAAGATAACAGCCTTTTCTACCAACAGCAAGAGTGTTGCAACTCCAGCAACTACTACACAGGACAAGAAAACAGCCTCCTCTAGCCACAGTAAGAGTGAAACAATCACTGCAACAACTATAGAGGAAAAGGCGTCAGCCTCATATGCCCACAGGAAAAGTGTAACAACCCATTCAACAACTATAGAGGGACAAGGAAACAGTCTCCTCTCCCCACATCAATAGTGCTACAACTCCTGCAACAACTACACATGACGAGGAAACAATACCTTCTACCCGAAGCAAGAGCACCGAAAGTCATCCATCAACAACACAGGACAAGGAAACAGCCTCCTCTGCCCACAGCAAGAGTGCTTCAACACCTGCAACAACTACAGTCATCAAGGATTCAGCTTCGTCTACCAACAGTAAGAGCATCACAATCCTATCAACAACTACAGAGGACAAGAAAACATCATCTGCTATGCACAACAAGATTGCCACAACACTTGCAACTACTACACAGGACAAGGAAACAACATCTTCTACCCACAGCCTGAGCACGAAAAGCCATCCAGCAAGTACACAGTACAAGGAAACAATTTCTTTTCCACACAAAAAGAGCACCATAAGCAATCCAACCACTACAGAAAAAAAGGAAACAGCCTCCTATACCCACAGCCAGAGTGCAATAACCCCTGTAACAACTACAAAGGAGGAGACAACTTCCACTACCAACAGCAAGAGCACAACAAAATATCCAACAACTACAGAGGGACAAGGAAACAGCCTCCCTCTCCCCACAGCAACAGTGCTACAACCCTTGCAGCAACTACAGAAGACAAGGAAACAGCCTCTCATACACACAGCAAGAGTTCCACAACCCTTGCAACAATTACAGGTGACAAGGAAACAGCTTCCTCTACCCACAGGAAGAGTGGCACAACCCCTGTGACAACTACAGAGGACAAGGAAGCAGCCTTGTCTACCCACAGGAAAAGAGTCACAGCCCCTGCAACTACTACAGAGGACAAAGAAACAGCCTCCTTTACGTATATCAAGAGTGCCACAACACCGGCAACAACTACACAGGGCAAGGAAACAACATCTTCTACCCAAAGCACGAGATCCATAAGCAATCCAACCACTACAGAGAACAAGGAAACAGCATCCTCTACCCACAGCAAGAGTGACACAACCCCTGCAACAACGACAGAGGAAAAAGAAACAACCTCCTCTACAAACAACAAGAGTGTCACAACTCCTGTAAAAACTACAGAGGACAAGGAAACAGTCTCCTCTACCCAGGGCAAGAGTGCCACAACCCCTGAAAGAACTGCAGAGGGACAAAGAAACAGCCTCCTATACCCACAGCAAGAGCATTATAAACCTCTCACCAACTACAGAGGACAAGGAAACAGCCTCCCCTACACACAGAAAGAGTGCCACAATCCTTGAAACAACAACAGAGGACAATGAAAGAGTCTCTTCTACCCACATCAAACGTGGCACAACTCCTGCAACAACTACAAAGAATGAGGACGCATCTTCTATTCACAGCAAGAGCACCACAAGTCATCCATCAACAAAAAAGTACAAGGAAACAGCCTTCTCTACGCACAACAAGAGTGCCACAACACCTGCAACAACGACAGTGGACAAGGAATCTGTCTCCTCTACGCAAAATAAGAGGAACACAACCCTATCAGCAACTACAGAGGACAAGGAAATAGCATCCTCTACCAAAAGCAAGAGTGCCACAACCATTGCAACAACTACACAGGAAAAGGAAACAACCTCTTCTACACAAAGCACAAGATCCAAAAACAATCCAACTACTACAGAGAACAAGGAAACAGCGTCTTCTACTCACGGCAAGAACACCAGAAGCCAACCATCAACTACACAGACCAAGGAAACTGCCTTCGCTACCCACAGCAAGAGTGCCACAACCCTTGCAATAGTTACAGAAGACAGGGAAACAAGATCCTCTACCCACAGCATGAGCATTACAAGCCATCCATCAACTATGGGGGAACAAGGAAACAGACTCCTCTACCCCCAGGAAAAACATCACAAGCCTTGCAACAACTGCACAGGGCAAGGGAGACACTTCTCTCTACCCACAGCAACAATGCCACAACCGTTTCATCAGCTACAAAGTACAAGGAAACAACCTCTTCTACTCACAGCAAGAACACCAGAAGCCAACCATCAGCTACACAGACCAAGGAAACTGCCTTCCCAGCAAAGTGCCCAACCCGCAGGAGCCTCTCACCAGCTAAGGGGGAGGAAAAGGTTCCTCTACCCCAAAAAAACATCAAGTCTTAACCGCCCAGGGAAGGAGACAGACCTCTTACCCACAGCAAGAGTGCCACAACCCTTGCAACAGTTACAGAGCACAAGGAAACAGCCTCATCTACCCACATAATGAGCACTACAAGCCATACAATAACTATGGGGGACAAGGAAACAGGTTCCTCTACCACCAGCAAAAACATCACAAGTCTTGCAACAACTGCACAGGGCAAGGAGACAGACCTCTCTACCCACAGCAACAGTGCCACAACCATTTCATCAGCTATACAGTACAAGGAAACAACCTCTTCTACTCACAGCAAGAACACCAGAAGCCAACCATCAACTACACAGCACAAGGAAACTGCCTTCAATACCCAGAGCAAGAGTGTCACAACCCTTGCAACAGCTACAGAGGACAGGGAAACAGCCTCCTCTACCCACAGCATGAGCAATACAAAACATCCATCAACTGTGAAGGACAAGGAAACAGGCCCCTCTACCCGCAGCAAAAACATCCCAAGCCTTGCAACAACTACACAGGAAAAGGAGACAGACCTTTCCACCCACAGCAACAATGCCACAACCATTTCAACACAGTACAAGGAAACAACCTCTTCTACTCAGAGCAAGAACACCAGAAGCCAATCATCAACTAGACAGGACAAGGAAACTGCCACTAGTACAGTCAGCATGAGGATCCCAACACTTGCAACAACTATAGTGAAGAAGGAAACATTCTCCTCTACCCAGAGCAGTGGTGCCACAGTCCTTGCAACAAGTACACAAGAGAAGGAAACAGCCTCTTCTACCAACAGCTGGAGCGCCAATACCCTTGCAACAGCTTCAGAGAACTGGGAAACAGGCTCCTCTACCAAGAGCATGAGCATTATAGGCCATTCATCAACTGTAGGGAGAAGGAAACAGGCTCCTCTACCTCCAGCAAAAACATCACAATTCTTGCAACAACTGCACAGGGCAAGAAGACAGACTTCTCTACCCACAGCAACAGTGCCACAACGCTTTCATCAACTACACAGTACAAAGAAACAACCTCTTCTACACACAGCAAGAACACCAGAAGCCAGCCATCAACTACACAGGACAAGAAAACTGCCTTCACTACCCATAGCAAGAGTGCCACAACCCTTGCAACAACTACAGAGGAGAAGGAAACAGCCTCATCTACTCACAGCATGAGAACAACAAGCCATCCATCAACTATGGGGGACAAGAAAACAGGCCCCTCTACCCCAGGAAAAACATCATAAGCCTTGTAACAACTGCAAAGAGCAAGGAGACACATTTCTCTACCCACAGCAACAGTGCCACAGCGCTTTCAACAACTACACAGTACAAGGAAACAACCTCTTCTACTCACAGCAAGAACACCAGAAGCCAGCCATCAAATACACAGGACAAGAAAACTGCCTTCACTACCTACAGCAAGAGTGACACAACCCTTGCAACAACTGGAGAGGAGAAGGGAAACAGCCTCCTCTACCAAAAGCATGAGCAGTACAAGCCATCCATCAACTATGGGGGAGAAGGAAACAGGTTCCTCTACCCGCAGCAAAAAACATCACAAGCCTTGCAACAACTGCACTGGGCAAGGAGACACACTTCTCTACCCACAGCAACAATGCCACAACCATTTCACCAGCTACACACTACAAGGAAATAACCTCTTCTTCGCACAGCAAAAACACCAGAAGACACCCATCAACTACACAGGAACAAGAAAACTGCAACTAGTACCCACAGCATGAGCACCCCAACACTTGCAACAACTATAGCGACGAAGGAAACATCCTCGTCTACCCACAGCAGGAGTGCCACAATCCTTGCAAGAAGTACACAGCGGAAGGAAACAGCCTCCTCTATCCACAGCACAAGTGCCACAACCCTTGCAACAGCTACAGACGACAAGGAAACAGCCTCCTCTACCCACAGCATGAGCACTACAAGCCATCCATCAACTATGGGGGAGAAGGAAACAGGCTCCCTCTACCCCCAGCAAAAACATCACAAGCCTTGCAACAACTGCATTGGGAAATGGGACACACTTCTCTACCCACAGCAATAGTGCGAAAACCATTTCACCAGCTACACAGTACAAGGAAATAACCTCTTCTTCTCACAGCAAAAACACCAGAAGCCAACCATCAACTACACAGGACAAGGAAACTGCCTCTAGCATCAAAACACTTGCAACAACTATAGCGACGAAGGAAACATCCTCGTCTACCCACAGCAGGAGTGCCACAATCCTTGCAAGAAGTACACAGGGGAAGGAAACAGCCTCCTCTATCCACAGCAAGAGTGCCACAACCCTTGCAACAGCTACAGAGGACAAGGAAACAGCCTCCTCTACCCACAGCATGAGCACTACAAGCCATCCATCAACTATGGGGGGGAGAAGGAAACAGGCTCCTCTACCTCCAGCAAAAACATCACAAGTCTTGCAACAACTGCACTGGGCAAGGGAGACAGACTTCTCTACCCACAGCAACAGTGCCACAACTATTTCACCAGCTACACAGTACAAGGAAATAACCTCTTCTTCTCACAGCAAAAACACCAGAAGCCAGCCATCAACTACACAGGACAAGAAAACTGCCACTAGTACCCACAGCATGAGCATCCCAGCACTTGCAACAACTATAGCAAGGAAGGGAACATCCTCGTCTAACCTCAGGAGTAGTGCCACAATCCTTGCAAGAAGTACAAAGGAGAAGGAAACAGGTTCCTCTATCCACAGCATGAGTGCCACAACCCTTGCAACAGCTAAAGAGGACAAGGAAACAGCCTTCTCTACCCACAGCATGAGCAGTACAAGCCATCCATCAACTATGGGGGAGAAGGAAACAGGCTCCTCTACCTCCAGCAAAAACATCACAAGTCTTGCAACAACTGCACAGGGCAAGAAGACAGACTTCTCTACCCACAGCAACAGTGCCACAACCATTTCATCAGCTACACAGCACAAGGAAACAACCTCTTTTACTCACGGCAAGAACACCAGCAGCCAGTCATCAAGTACACATGACAAGAAAACTACCTTCGACACCCACAGCAGGAGTGCCAGAACTCTTGCACCAGCTACAGAGGACAAGGAAAATGCCTCCGCTACCCACAGCGTGAGCACTACAAGCCATCCATCAACTATGGGGGAGAAGGAAACAGGCTCCTCTACCTCCAGCAAAAACATCACAAGCCTTGCAACAACTGCACAGGGCAAGGAGACACACTTCTCTACCCACAGCAACAGTGCCACAACCATTTCACCAGCTACACAGTACAAGGAAATAACCTCTTCTTCGCACAGCAAAAACACTAGAAGCCAACCATCAAATACACAGGACAAGGAAACTGCCAGTAGTACCCACAGCATGAGCATCCCAACACTTGCAACAACTATAGCGAAGAAGGAAACATCCTCGTCTACCCACAGCAGTAGTGCCACAATCCTTGCAAGAAGTACACAGGGGAAGGAAACAGCCTCCTCTATCCACAGCATGAGCACTACAAGCCATCCATCAACTATGGGGGAGAAGGAAACAGGCTCCTCTACCCCCAGCAAAAACATCACAAGCCTTGCAACAACTACACTGGGCAAGGAGACACACTTCTCTACCCACAGCAACAGTGCCACAACCATTTCAGCAGCTACAAAGTACAAGGAAATAACCTCTTCTTCTCACAGCAAAAACACCAGAAGCCAACCATCAACTACACAGGACAAGGAAACTACCTCTAGCATCCAAACACTTGCAACAACTATAGCGACGAAGGAAACATCCTCGTCTACCCACAGCAGGAGTGCCACAATCCTTGCAAGAAGTACACAGGGGAAGGAAACAGCCTCCTCTATCCACAGCACGAGTGCCACAACCCATGCAACAGCTACAGAGAACAAGGAAACAGCCTCCTCTACCCACAGCATGAGCACTATAAGCCATCCATCAACTATGGGGAGAAGGAAACAGGCTCCTCTACCCCCAGCAAAAACATCACAAGCCTTGCAACAACTACACTGGGCAAGGAGACACATTTCTCTTCCCACAGCAACAGTGCCACAACCATTTCACCAGGTACACAGTACAAGGAAATAACCTCTTCTTCTCACAGCAAAAACACCAGAAGCCAACCATCAACTACACAGGACAAGGAAACTGCCTCTAGCATCCAAACACTTGCAACAAATATGGCGACGAAGGAAACATCCTCATCTACCCACAGCCGGAGTGCCACAATCCTTGCAAGAAGTACACAGCGGAAGGAAACAGCCTCCTCTATCCACAGCACGAGTGCCACAACCCTTGCAACAGCTACAGAGGACAAGGAAAAAGCCCCTCTACCCACAGCACGAGCACTACAAGCCATCCTTCAACTAAGGGGGAGAAGGGAAACAGGCTCCTCTACCTCCAGCAAAAACATCACAAGCCTTGCAACAACTGCACAGGGCAAGGAGACACACTTCTCTACCCACAGCAACAGCGCCGCAACCATTTCACCAGCTACACAGTACAAGGAAATAACCTCTTCTTCGCACAGCAAAAACACTAGAAGCCAACCATCAAATACACAGGACAAGGAAACTGCCAGTAGTACCCACAGCATGAGCATCCCAACACTTGCAACAACTATAGCGACGAAGGAAACATCCTCGTCTACCCACAGCAGTAGTGCCACAATCCTTGCAAGAAGTACACAGGGGAAGGAAACTGCCTCCTCTACCCACAGCATGAGCACTACAAGCCATCCATCAACTATGGGGGAGAAGGAAACAGGCTCCTCTACCCCCAGCAAAAACATCACAAGCCTTGCAACAACTACACTGGGCAAGGAGACACACTTCTCTACCCACAGCAACAGTGCCACAACCATTTCAGCAGCTACAAAGTACAAGGAAATAACCTCTTCTTCTCACAGCAAAAACACCAGAAGCCAACCATCAACTACACAGGACAAGGAAACTACCTCTAGCATCCAAACACTTGCAACAACTATAGCGACGAAGGAAACATCCTCGTCTACCCACAGCAGGAGTGCCACAATCCTTGCAAGAAGTACACAGGGGAAGGAAACAGCCTCCTCTATCCACAGCACGAGTGCCACAACCCATGCAACAGCTACAGAGAACAAGGAAACAGCCTCCTCTACCCACAGCATGAGCACTATAAGCCATCCATCAACTATGGGGAGAAGGAAACAGGCTCCTCTACCCCCAGCAAAAACATCACAAGCCTTGCAACAACTACACTGGGCAAGGAGACACACTTCTCTTCCCACAGCAACAGTGCCACAACCATTTCACCAGCTACACAGTACAAGGAAATAACCTCTTCTTCTCACAGCAAAAACACCAGAAGCCAACCATCAACTACACAGGACAAGGAAACTGCCTCTAGCATCCAAACACTTGCAACAAATATAGCGACGAAGGAAACATCCTCGTCTACCCACAGCTGGAGTGCCACAATCCTTGCAAGAAGTACACAGCGGAAGGAAACAGCCTCCTCTATCCACAGCACGAGTGCCACAACCCTTGCAACAGCTACAGAGGGACAAGGAAAAGCCTCCTCTACCCACAGCACGAGCACTACAAGCCATCCTTCAACTAAGGGGAGAAGGAAACAGGCTCCTCTACCTCCAGCAAAAACATCACAAGCCTTGCAACAACTGCACAGGGCAAGGAGACACACTTCTCTACCCACAGCAACAGTGCCACAACCATTTCACCAGCTACACAGTACAAGGAAATAACCTCTTCTTCGCACAGCAAAAAACACTAGAAGCCAACCATCAAATACACAGGACAAGGAAACTGACAGTAGTACCCACAGCATGAGCATCCCAACACTTGCAACAACTATAGCGACGAAGGAAACATCCTCGTCTACCCACAGCAGTAGTGCCACAATCCTTGCAAGAAGTACACAGGGGAAGGGAAACAGCCTCCTCTATCCACAGCATGAGCACTATAAGCCATCCATCAACTATGGGGGAGAAGGGAAACAGGCTCCTCTACCCCCTGCAAAAACATCACAAGCCTTGCAACAACTACTCTGGGCAAGGAGACACACTTCTCTACCCACAACAACAGTGCCACAACCATTTCAGCAGCTACACAGTACAAGGAAATAACCTCTTCTTCTCACAGCAAAAACACCAGCAGCCAGTCATCAAGTACACAGGACAAGGAAACTACCTCTAGCATCCAAACACTTGCAACAACTATAGCGATGAAGGAAACATCGTCTACCCACAGCAAGAGTGCCAGAATCCTTGCAAGAAGTACACAGGGGAAGGAAACAGCCTCCTCTATCCACAGCAAGAGTGCCACAACCCTTGCTACAGCTACAGAGGACAAGGAAACAGCCTCCTCTACCCACAGCATGAGCACTACAAGCCATCCATCAACTATGGGGGAGAAGGGAAACAGGCTCCTCTAACCCCAGCAATAACATCACAAGCCTTGCAACAACTACACTGGGCAAGGAGACACACTTCTCTACCCACAGCAACAGTGCCACAACCGTTTCATCAGGTACACAGTACAAGGAAACAACCGCTTTTACTCACGACAATAACACCAGAAGCCAGCCATCAACTACACAAGACAAGAAAACTGCGTTCACTAACCACAGCAAGAGTGCCACAACCCTTGCAACAACTGCAGAGGAGAAGGAAACAGCCTCCTCTACCCACAGCATGAGCACTACAAACCATCCATCAACTATGGGGAGAAGGGAAACAGGATCCTCTACCCACAGCAAAAACATCACAAGCCTTGCAACAACTGCACAAGGCAAGGAGACACACTTCTCTACCCACAGCAACAGTGCCACATCCGTTTCATCAGCTACACAGTACAAGGAAACAACCTCTTCTACTCACGACAATAACACCAGAAGCCAGCCATCAACTACACAGGACAAGAAAACTGCCTTCAACACCCACAGCAAGTGTGCCAGAACCCTTGCAACTACTTCAGAGGAGAAGGAAACATCCTCGTCTACCCACAGCAGTAGTGCCACAATCCTTGCAAGAAGTACACAGGGGAAGGAAACAGCCTCCTCTATCCACAGCACAAGTGCCACAACCCTTGCAACAGCTACAGAGGACAAGGAAACAGCCTCCTCTACCCACAGCATCAGCATTACAAAGCAACCATCAACTATGAGGGACAAGGAAACAGGCTCCTCTACCTCCAGCAAAAACATCACAAGTCTTGCAACAACTGCACAGGGCAAGAAGACAGACTTCTCTACCCACAGCAACAGTGTCACAACCGTTTCATCAGCTACACAGTACAAGGAAACAACCTCTTCCTCTCACGGCAAGAACACCAGAATCCAGCCATCAACTACACAGGACAAGAAAACTGCCTTCAATACCCACAGCAAGAGTGCCACAACCCTTGCAACAGCTACAGAGGACAAGGACATTGCCTCCTCTCCCCACAGCATGAGCACCACTTCAATTTTGACTAAAACCATAGGCAGGAAACCTGTCACTACTGCTTCTCACAGTCCTTATAAAACTAATTTTACACATCTGGCTTCCACAGGCACGGCTACAACTCCCACATCCAGTTTGGTACTGAATTCCAGTGTGTATGCAGCCCCAGATGCGAGTCTCCCTTTCCAGAACAAGAATGTGTCACAGGGAAGTCTGCATGCTGGAGATACAGGGAAGAATGATTCATTCCCTGCTTGGGCAATAGTTATTGTGATCCTGGTGGCTGTCATTCTCCTGGTGTTGCTTGGCTTGATCTTCTTGGTAAGGAATAGGATTGAACCAAAGAGTATAAACCACTGGGTTACAGTGTTGAGGAGACATAGATCAGAACTATAGAAAATAATGAGCTCAGAAAATATTAGTAGGAGTATGGTAATTAAGGGGCAATTTTGATGAAAACTATGGAAGAAGACAACAGATTTTTGACACATGAAAAGTTGAATTAGGGAGGAGACTGTGACTGAGAAAAGAAGTGTAGAGGAGGGCAAATTTGGGAATTATAAATAGAGTCTATGATAGAATATGAGACCATATCCAGGATATAATATAACATATCCTGACATAATAATATCAAGATATAAGAATAATATAGAGGAAAGTACTGGGAATGAAGTCAGGGACTATTAGATCTGGACCAGGAATAAGGATATAGGTTTAGAGGGAATCCCATGTAAAGAGCAGGTCAAAACCCAGAATCAGTGAAAATAGGGGCTTAGCAGATAGTACAGCAGGTACATAGCTTGCTTTGCATGTGGCTGAGCCAGGCTTGATCTCCAGCATAACATATAGTCCTCTGAGCCCCATTTCTGAGCACAATGCCAGGAGTAAGCCCTGAGCACAGCCAGATGTACTCACCTCTCACCCCACCAAAATATTCAGACTCGGTGACAATAGACTAAAAGGTTCTGAGATATGGGTGTTGAGGAAAGCAGATGGCATGCAGATGATACTCATTTCTCCCTTCTTGCCATCACAGGTCTCCTTTATGATGCGAACTCGCCATGCACTGACGCAGAACACCGAGGACATTGACTCAGAGGATGATTATCGCCCCAATTCCTACCCAGTCTACCTGATGGAGCAGCAGACTCTGGGCATGAGCCAGATTCCTACCCTACAATGACCTTTCAGAAAGTGAACCACCCAGCTCTCCTATGCCTTACCCCGTTCCCAGGATGGGGAATTGGACTCTAATTCCTACTTTTTGATCTCTAAGAATGGAAGATATTACTCACAGTTAACATCATACTCCTCTGCCAGAGAAGAGAGAACAAATAATACAAGCAGGTGTTCTCAGCAGAAGATGGTGGTCTAGTGGATACACTCAGGACCCATTCAGGGCACTGAGTGTTAGAAGGGGCCAGCATGGCTAAGGGAAGCTCAGGAGCCTTAGAGGCAATGCCCAGATCTGAACTTAAGTCAGGTCTATGAGAAGGGGAAGATTGAGGATAGAGACCCAAGGTTTTAGGTCTATGCCACTTCCATCTATTATTACTTGGAGTTTACATGTAAATAGGTTTGTTTCTGTGTTTTCAGGGCCCCCTTCCCTTCTTCTCCTTTCTTAAATGAAAAGTAGGGTCTTAGAAAAAGCGGAAGATCCTTCCTTCCTTCCTTCCTTCCTTCCTTCCTTCCTTCCTTCCTTCCTTCCTTCCTTCCTTCCTTCCTTCCTTCCTTCCTTCCTTCCTTCCTTCCTTCCTTCCTTCCTTCCTTCCTTCCTTCCTTCCTTCCTTCCTTCCTTCCTTCCTTCCTTCCTTCCTTCCTTCCTTCCTTCCCTTCCTTCCTTCCTTCTTTTCTATCTTTTTTTCTTCCCAGGAGAAAGGAAATTAAAGAGCTTTCACTAAGGTGTTTCCTGATTGCATCCTTTTACTGCTTAGTGGGCCTCCAGGAGGAACTCTTGCTTGGCTTGCAGAAAATTCCCAGAATTTTCCTGCCTGTTGTTCCACCCACTGGGTTCTGGCTCTTTGTATAGGTATCTGTTGCCCTACTGAGCCTTAGCCTCCAGCTACATTTAGCTTATGTGGAGAGCTGGTCCCTGCCTTTGGAGAATCTCCAGAGCAGACACAATGGGAGTTTGGGCAGAATTGGACTGATTTCATAATTTTATATGGCATAAATATTTTTATCATGAATCCTGCTTGCCCCAAATCAATATTCTGTTCCCACGGGTCCCTACGTGGGACATGCATGTAGATATCCCAAGAGTACTTGGCCACGTTGGATCAACCATAATGTAATTGATTCTCCTAGTTCAGAGACATGCCAGTGTGCCTCCGGACAAACTAACTTGTCTCTGACTCTAAAAGGTAATCCCAAAGTGAATTATTCTGATGGATTTTGGACCTTAGTGGGATCCAGAGTCTGGGATCTGCTAGCTATATATTCATGGTAAAAAGTAGTAATGCCATTTCCTACAAATTACATTCTGAACTGCTTTCTGGTTCAGAGAATGCAGCCCCTCCTCACTCTGCTAGGGAGATTTTTGCCTCTGGAAATAAACTCTGGCTTTTGTGAAGCTCAAGCCAAAGGCCCACCTAAAGATCTACATTTCAAAAGGGTCATTTACCTGGTTTCATCTCTAAATAGCCCAACCCACAATGGGCTGAGCTGGAAGATTTTGGCGGGCTTTTGTCTATAAAAGAAGCTAGGAAAAGGAGGGGCCTTTTTTTTTTTTTCCATTTTGGCTTCCCTTGGTGTTTGCTTCTGTCTGTCCTCTCCGTTCTCTGTTGGGCTTCAACACCTGATGGTAGTTATCTTGGCCTACATGTGGCTGGGGCCCAGCCAGGAACCCAGAGTCTGGGGTTTTTCCTGTTCTTGGATTGCATATCAGAACCTGTGATAGTAAAGCCTTTTTAAAACTGCACCGGATTCCTGAGTTTTTATCCATTCCCCTCCGGCTTTGGAGGTAGAAGGGAACTCGTTTCCCGGTATTGTTGGGGACCCCAGTGGTCCCCGACAGGTATAACTAGTTTTCTCTACAGCTCTGGCTTCCCCACATATTGTTCTAGCTTCTGATTTCCCCCACATTTCATTTGTGCTTTTTCATGGATTTTTCCTCAAACTAATTAAAGAAAGGCTTTCCCAACAGTGCCAACAAGGAAAAACTTTTTGGTCTTGGATTATAAGACTGATTAACAGGCAGTATGGGGGAGGGATGGGATGAAGACAGGTTAGAGTGGAAATAGGAACAGTTGTGGAAGCTTGTGGCACTTGGTAGTGTGGTGGGGTGCAGTAATTTTGAATACCATAAACCTAAATAAAATTGTTACCATGTTTCCTAAAATATAATAAAACAATTTTTAAAAGAGAAAAAAGTTTCTTTCCCTACTTACTGGTTAGGCAAAGGAAATATGGAGTGTGGACAGATGACACTTTCCTTTTCTTTAATGTGCTATTTTTTCAAATTATTTATTTAGCTTTATTGAAACACCATAATTTACAAAGTTATTCACAGTACAGTTGTCTCGAATAGTCAATATTCCAACACCAGTTCCACAATCAAAGTGTCCTTAACACCATCAAAGACTTCGTTCCCACCCACCCCATCCCCATCTGCTCTCTTAGCAGGCACTAATTATATTGCTTATTACAACATATATATATTGGAATGGTATTGATAAAGTCATGACCTTTTTACTGGGTTATTACATGCAAATTGGACCATCTGTGATATTGCGTTATAAAAAGTAGAGGGCTTCTACTCATTTTTTTTTTCTTTTGGGTCACACCCAGCAATGCTCAGGGGTTACTCCTGGATCTGCACTCAGAAATTACTCCTGGTGCTGGTCAGGGGACCATATGGGATGCCAGGGATCAAACCTGTGTGAAAGGTAAATGCCCTGCTGTACTATCACTCCAGCCCCACTACTCAATTTTTAAACAAAGATGTTAATTTGATTTCATGTTGATTTCTTATATTCAATACTCAATCCCAAGTACACCACTATTGCAACTATGGACAACAATTATTTCAAATCTTTGCAACCACTATTTGAGCCTGTCTTAAGCAGACACTGAATAATTGATTTTATATAGCTATAATAGTGACAATGGTACTATTACTTTTTTTTTAGCTTTTTCTGACTTCAGACATAACCTTTATAATTTCTGAAGATAACATGTAAGAAATGGCAAAAAAACCCCACAAACTCATCTTCAGTGATCATTGCTATTTACTTTTTTTTATAGATAATCTCTAAATGCTGGATTTAGAGGTGACTACAAGAGTATGCCACCCACATGGCAGAGCCTGGCAAGCCTCCCGTGTCGTATTTGATATGCCAAATACCAGTAACAATTATTTTGGTATTTGGTATTTGATATGCCAAATACCAGTAACAATTATTTTGGTATTTGGTATTTGATATGCCAAATACCAGTAACAATCATAGACCTCATTCCCATGATCTGATGGAATGGTTTGAGGCTCTTTATGTTCCTGGAGCAAGCAGATGCCCTTGGGCTCTACTAGCATGAGACAGGACATATGGAGATGTTACTGGTGCCTGCTCGAGCAAATCGATGATGAACGGAAGACAGTGATAAATTATTTTAGATAATTTATTTTATCCCTGCCACCTGCCCCTTGAGGTGTTGCAGGTGTGGCTGTAGTGCCTGGCTGCGTCGGCAGGTGGCAGACAGGAGACTGAATTGTCTACACCCAAGGCTCTGCCCCTTGGGCCCTGGATAGTTGATGATCTGAAATATAAAAAGCCTGGGCCCCCTGGGATGAACTCAGAGCCATGGCAGAGCCTGGCAAGCTACCCATGGTGTTTTCTATATGCCAAAAACAGTAACAATAATTGACCTCACTCCCAATGAATGGAAATATTACTGGTGCCCGTTTGAGCAAATCAATGAATAATGGGAAGACAAGTGATATGAGTTAATTTATTTATATATTATTTTATATAGCTTCTTTTATATAGCTAATTTTCTGAATATGATTAAGAAATATATTTTTAGAAGAAAGTTAGTGAGGATTATTCAACTTCACATTGGACCCAGTGGGCATTAAACCCTTTGCATAAGGAATTACTGATTTGTTGTTATACAATAGACATTGTAACTACATATTTTGTTATTGGGTGCTTTATACTTATATCTATTAAATGTGCTGTGATACTTGGTATGTCAGTACACCAGAGTTTGAGATATCCCATGGCAATGAACATAGCCACGCACCCCAGGAATTCCAGAGATTGTAATTAAGTTACTGGTTTCTTTAGAGATTTTTATGAGTCTCTGGATCATAGGCAGTAGATGAGATTACTTTGGAGCCTGAGGCAGTTCACGAGTTTGATCACCAGGCTTTCTAAAGAACAGGGAGATACGGGGAGGGGCCAATCTCCTACTCCAAGAAAGTCTGGAGAACTCAGTCGCAGAAACCCGCATAACTGCATATTTCAATGGCTTCATTCATGGGTGAGGCTTGTCTGAGCAGTGGAGTCTGGCCTTGAGCATGATGGCGATTGCGATGTGTGTAATTTTTTTTCGGACTGCTGGGGCCCTGTTGGGATGGGCCTTCCCCAGCCCCCATGGGGGGTTTGTGTTCAGCCTAGCATGGAGAGGACTAGGGGCATCTCTCTCTAATGTGCTATATTGAAATAAATGTATAAGACACTTATAGAGGAGGTTGACATAGTTTCTGAACTGTCTATCAGTTGGGAGAAATTCCTGTCTGGTATTCCTGGCTCTGGCTGTGATCTATAGATGACCCTGAGTGTTGTGATCTATAGATGACCCTGAGTGTAGAGTACTGGAATTTTTGGAAGGTTCAGGAGTCCGACTTTTACTGCTTCTAAAATAATAATGAACGCACCTAAAAAAAATAATTATACAAATAGTTTGATTCTCAGCACTGCATATGGTCCTACAAAAACTGCCAGAGCCTGGACGAACTTCTGAACACAGCTGGGTTAGTTCTCAAAAAAAAAAAAAAAAAACAAAAAGTCTAATTTCTGTATTTAAATGAGACTACTTGAATTCCTGTTTGGTTCACTTGCATGTTGACAAAATGAGAAGATGATCTGTTAAGTGGGGACTGAGAGCTGGAGCGTATGCTTCACATTCAGGAGTTCAGCTCTGCGTGGTCCCCCAAGCACCACTAGGACTGAGCACTGAGCACCAAGTTGGGAGTCACCCTGGAGCACCATTGGGTGTGGCCCCCAAACAAAAACAAAACTGTTAAGAAACCAAGTATTTCTATGTACCTATTATACATTCTGTTGAGATTCATAAAGTCTTGTAATACATAGTTCCTTTATGAAAACTTTAAACAATTTAAAAATAAATTAATAAAATTTATTAGATCTAATAATGAGTTATATTTAATAATCAGATATAGAAAACTTAAAATAATCTAATAAATCTTTAAGTAGTCTAATAAATCACAAGGCAGTGAGTACTACACAGAAGAAAATAAATTTCCAATTTAGCTAAACCCTATACTTATGGGCAGCTACTCATATTTTTGTAATAACATCAGCCCCTGGTCCAAAAGCATTTTGTGCTCAAGTGCCAGTGCCCCATCAACCACATGGTGCTCACAGGAGGGAGCTGACATCTATAGCCAGGAAAGAAATCTATTTTACCACAGATAAATCTTTACTTCCTACAGAATTAACAGCAGGGTCACATGGGGCTGGAGGGGTATAGGAGGTAGCGTGCTTGGCCCTGGTCACCCTGAGTTTGATCCTTGGCTTCCTGTATGATCCCTTGAGCACAAAGCCAGCATTAACCCCTGAGCATCACCAGGTGTGGCCCGAAAACCTAAACAAACAAACAAACAAACAAACCAAAAACCAAACAGCAAGGGCACAGTTTACTGCTTGCTCCTTCTGGCATCTGTGGTTGTGGGGGCTGGAAACTCATCACAGAGCTAACTTGGAAGCTCATGTCACTGAATTTCCTAGGGATCTCAGCTCTACACTGGTGCTACCAGGTTGGAGCATTTCTGAGTTCCCAGGGGAGTGCATCTACCCAGAAGAGGAGTGTAGCTGGGAAGGAAGGGAGATCACTTGACATTACCTTTATTCGTTGTTTGCTCAAGTGGGTACCAGTAACATTTCATTTGACCCTATCATGTGCCAGTGTAGCCCAATGGCATTTGCTTGCTTCAGGAATATGAAGAGCCTCAAATTGTTTGTTCAGGGTTTTGACAAAGAAGTCTGACCATCTTGTAGGTGGGTGGCCACGTGATCTTTTGACGTCCCGTGGGATCCAGTCGATAACGGCTCTAGTCCAGCAGTCGCCTCCAAATCACATTACATGTCCAGCCCATCTGATTTTCGATGCCTTGGCAAACGAGACAGCGTCCCTGACTCTGGAACAGTGACGGAGGTTGGAACTCCAGATTCCTTCTCTCACTTGAGTGAGGCGTGATATTCCAAGTATAGCTCTTTCGATTCCTCTCTGGAAGACCCGAATAGCATTCTCATCCTGCTTTCTTAGGGCCCAAGTCTCTGAGGCGTATGTTAATGCAGGGAGAATGGTGGAGTCGAAGAGATGTGCCTGGAGCTGGAGGTTCTTCATCCTCCTTTTAGCTATTTTTTCCATACTTTTGAAGGTGTTATTTGCCGCTCTCTTCCTCCTGCGCAGCTCAGGTTTTAGGTCGTTCATCATGCTGAGTTCTTGACCTAGGTACACATAACTACTGCATTCAGAGATATTTGTTCCATTGAGAGTGAATGGGGCCTCTGGAACTAGTTCATTTTTCATGAACAGTGTCTTGTTGAGATTCAGCTATAGACCTATCTTTCCACATTCTCGATTGAAGTCAGCCAGCATTTGTGCCACTTGGTTAATGTTTGGTGTTATTAGAACAATGTCATCAGCAAAGCAGAGGTGGTGTAGTTGCTGACCGTCTATCTTCTATCTCCACTCCCATTCCTTCCCATTCTAATTGTCACATGCTGTTCTCAAGGGTGGCTCTGAAGAGTTTTGGTGAAATGGGTTTCTGCTGAACCCCTCTTTTGACATCAATGATCACTTCCTTGTAGAATGGTGAGATTCTGGTGGTGAATCTGTAATACAGCTCCCGAAGTATCTTTATGTATTGGGTTTGAACGCCCCTGTTTGGCTAGGGGCTTCTATGACCACTTCAGTCTCCACAGAATCAAAGGCTTTCTTTAAATCAATGAACATGAGACAGTGTGGCATCTTGAACTCCCCTACAAACATCGATGAACTTGGTTACCATGTGGATATGGTCGATTGTGCTGAACCCTTTTCGGAAGCCAGCTTCCTCACATGGTTGTCTTTCATCTAATGTTCTGCCAATCCTGTTCATGATGACTCGAGTGAACAGCTTGTAGATGATGGACAGCAGGCAGATGGGGCAATAGTTGCCAGCAGTTTCCATCTTCGTTGTCTACACACCAACATCCACGTACAAGGAAGAAGAAACTGAGAAATTCTACATGGAACTGGAGGAGTTCTATAAAGAAGACCACACCTTCTACAAGATCATAGTAGATGATTTTAATGCCAAGATAAGACTGAGAAGACTGGCCGAAGAACTCCACATCAGGACCCATGACCTAGAATGGAATGAACAGGGTGAGAGACTATGAGTTCATCATGTCCACCAAGACCATTCATGGGAACTCACAGTTTCAGAAGGCTGAATCAAAACGTTGGACATGGTAATCTCATAGTGGGCAGTTCCACAATGAAATTGACCACATCATATTCAATCGACGGTTTTGCCTGACTGATGTCACTGTTGTCCCAAAATTCCAAACAGGATTGGACCACCATCTCCTTTGTGCAAAATTCTACTTCATGCAATGCGAGAAAAGGCTGCAAAGTTTAAGAAGAGAACTCCCAGAATGTCCACCAACTGGGAACTCTTTGGCAACATTGCAGCAACATGGGAAGATGCCATCATTGATGACATCAATGAAAAAATACAACCGACTGCTTCAGCACCTCCATGATTGTACAAAGAACACTGAGAAAAGAGAGAGAGAAAGAGAGAGAGAGAAGGATGCCTGTCTTCAAAAACTCTCAGCTCATTCACCAATGTGGCAAGGTGCGAGTCTCAGGTGACCAAATGCTAACTTCCAAGCTTGCAAAGCAGTGCAGAGAAGTAATAAAGGAAGACCTCAAAGAGAGAAGAACAGAACTACTGGCCAATGCAGCAGAAGCTGGGAAAAGCATTCACAATGCTCGCCTGTCCTTTGCCAACTATAAGACCAAGATGACTGCCCTCTAACATCCTGATGGATCAATCACATCTTCCAGAAAGGCAATGGAGAACATTATCCATGACTTCTACTCAGATCTCTTTCCGCAGGATGGATATGTTGTTCCCAATGTTCTCCCTTCTGAAATCCAACATGCCATTTTGTTGGTAAAGCAGCAAACAGCTCCCAGCCCTGACAAAAGTCAGACCCGAACATTTGAAGAATCTGCCATCAGTGCTCATCAATACAGTGGCTCGGCTCTTCACACACTACCTGTCTGAATGCAAGGTGCCCTCCCAATGGAAAAACAGCAGGACAGTTCTACGGTTCAAGAAGGGAGACATCCACGACAAGGAAGGAGACAAGCTGGGAATTCCACAACCCGTGGCTCCCGAGGCAAAGATACCAGTATTCAGAGATGGTTGGGGGTGACGGAGAAAAAGGGAGGAAAATTCTTGCTTTTATGTTGTCTAGGCAGATGGTGACTCAGCATGTGGCACCTCTTGGGACAGCAGTGTCACTCATTCTCGGAGGAAAGGGACACTGCTGATCCCTGCCTGGCCATATCTTGCAAACCAAAGCAAAATAAAATAACACCTCAACCCCCTACCTGGGGTTGCCAGACAAGGAACCCCACTAGTCCTTACCTGTTGGGTTCTGAGCTGTTAGCCTTAGGGTCCAGCACTTTCCCACTACAAGCCCTAAGGGCAGGACCCAGAAATGGGCCCTGCCCATATGGTTAAACCCAAAACATCTGTGCTTATCCAAGTTAAGGTGAGGCAGAATGTGCTGGTCTTCTGACCTCTGATTACAGGACTAGTAAATCAATGATTGTTACCTTGCAAATGTTACCTTACAAATGCTAAATCTGTGATTGTCATGTGTGTTTGTGTGTGTGGGGGGGGGGGGCTGTTGGTTAGGGCCCCGACACTTAACCTAGGCAAGGAGTTAAGGAAGGCAAAGAGGTGTCTTTCAGGGCAGCCCATTCAGAAAACCCACAGGTGGATGGCTGCACCTGGAGGCACTGAAGGCCCCAAACTCTCCTTTCTAGGTCTTTGTCCCAGCCACACGTGGAGATCTTGGGAAACAAGTTCCTGGGCTGGGCTCTCATGGGGGGGAAAATACGAGTAGGTGGAAGGGGGAGTCCCCTCTGACACTGTCACCGCACAGGTGCAAGTGTCCAAGACCCCTAAGCCTGGGGTGGACCTGAGGGCCGACTCTGGGATGGGAGATCGCGGGCTCAGGTCTCTACTTCCTTCCCTCTAGACTCCACCTGCCTGCGCTGGCTGCCTAGTAGTGTGGATTAGAGGCTAGACTCACCTGGGCGTCTCTGGGCCTAGACTGGACATAAGGAGGGACACAGCTGCTCCAGTCAGCTCAGCCCCAATCCCGCTCTTGGGGCAACCCGGGACCACCAACACCACCTCCAGCCTGTGGAGAACCCTCTCCACCCACTGTGCCCCTCTCCTCTCCTGCTGGGACCCCACCTGCAGCTCCAGGCCCCACCCCAGACTTCAGGTTCGGCTCTGCTCCTGCCCCCACCTGCAGGGAGGACTCACGGTTGTGATCCCTGTATCTTTCCTGCATTTGCCCTAGTGATTCTTTACACAGGAGAAAATCAAGGTGTCTGATTCAAATTCACAAGACTCTTAGAGAACCACATTTATTTCCCCCTCAAACTGCTCAAGTTTTAGGTTGGTTGGTCTTTGTTTCATTTTGGGGCCACACCAGGCTATGCTCAATTGGGGCTTATTCCTGGCTCTGTGCTTAGGGACCACTCCTAGTCAGTCTCACTCTCCAAAAATGGCCCCTGAGACAACTTGGGGGGTGGGGCTGGGGGACTATTCCTAGAGTTTTCATTCTTTTATTTTTCTTTTATTCTTTCTTTCCCTTCCCACTTTATTTAAACACGATGGTTTACAAAGCTGTTCATGATGCATTTATTACAGGCTTTCAATATTCCAACCCCAATCCCACCATCACTATGGCCTTCCCTTCACCATTGTCCACATTTTCCCAATCAAACCCCAAACCTGCTTCTATAGCAGGCTCAAAGTAATTTATTTTATATTGCTTGTTTCAAGTAAATAGCTTTTGGAATTACAAAAGCTATTTACTTGAAAAAGTAAACAAAAGCTATTTACTTTTATCATACTGTGATAAAAGAAAATTTGTGAAGAAAGTTGCAGCAGAAGCCGGGAAAAGCATTTGCACCGCCCGCCTGTCCTTCGCCAACTATAAGACCAAGATGACTGCCCTCCGACGCCTGATGGATCTATCACATCTTCCAGAAAGGCAATGGAGAAGATTATCCAGGACTTCTACTCAAATCTCTTTGATAGCCACATCCACCTGCCCACATGCCAAATTCCACAGGATGGATATGTCATTCCCAACGTTCTCCCTTCTGAAATCCGACATGCCATCTCGTCGGTAAAGAAGGGAACAGCACCAGGCCCAGACAAAGTCAGACCCGAACACCTGAAGAATATGCCATCGGTACTCATCAATACACTAGCTTGGCTCTTCACACGCTACCTGTCCGAATGCAAGGTGCCCTCCCAATGGAAAACCAGCAGGACAGTTCTACTGTTCAAGAAGGGAGACATTCACGACATCGGCAACTATTGCCCCATCTGCCTGTTGTCCGTCATCTACAAGCTGATTACAGGAGTCATCCTGAACAGGATTAGTAGAACACTAGATGAAGGACAACCATGCGAGCAAGCTGGCTTCCGGAAAGGATTCAGCACAATCGACCATATATCCACACAGTAACCAAGCTCATTGAGGTTTGTAGGGAGTACAAGATGCCGCTCTGTTTCACGTTCATTGATTTACAGAAAGCCTTTGATTCTGTGGAGACTGAAGCAGTCATCGAAGCCCTAGCCAAACAGGTGTTCAAACCAATACATCAAGATCCTTCGTGAGCTGTATTACGGATTCACCACCAGGATCTCACCATTCTATAAAGAAGTGATCATTAATGTGAAAAGAGGGGTTTGACAGGGTGATACCATTTCACCAAAACTCTTCAGCGCCACCCTCGAGAACATCATGTGACAATTAGAATGGGAAGGAATGGGAGTGAAGAAAGATGGTCGGCAACTACACCACCTCTGCTTCGCTGATGACATAGTTCTAATAACACCAAACATTAGCCAAGCGGCACAAATGCTGACTGACTTCGACCGAGAATGTGGAAAGATAGGCCTACAGCTGAATCTAAAGAAAAATATGTTTATGAAGAATGAACTAGTTCCTGAGGCCCCATTCACTCTCAATGGAACAAACATCTCTGAATGCAGCAGTTATGTGTACCTAGGTCGAGAAATCAACATGATGAACGACCTAAAACCTGAGCAGCGCAGGAGGAAGAGAGCAGCATGGAATGCCTTCAAAAGCATCGAAGAAATAGCTAAAGGACAAAGAACCTCCGGCTCCGGGCACATCTCTTCAACTCCACCATTCTCCCTGCATTAACATACGCCTCAGAGACCTGGGCCCTATGAAAGCAGGATGAGAATGCTATTCGGGTCTTCCAGAGAGGAATCGAAAGAGCTATGCTTGGAATATCGCGCCTCACTCAAGTGAGAGAAGGAATCGGAGTTCTGACCTCCGTCGCTATTCCAGAATCAGGGACGTTGTCTCATTTGCCAAGGCATCGAAAATCAGATGGGCTGGACATGTAATGCGATTTGGAGACAACGCTGGACTAGAGCCATTACCGACTGGATCCCACGGGATGTCAAAAGATCACTTGGCCACCCACCTACAAGATGGTCAGACTTCCTTGTCAAGACCCTGAAGGAATGGTTTGAGGCTCTTCATATTCCTGAATCAACCAGATGTTATTGGTCTACATTGGCACATGATAGGGTCCAATGGAAATGTTACTGGCGCCCGCTCGAGCAAATCGATGAATAACGGGATTCAAGTGATCAAGTGATCAAGTGTGAGAAAGTGTTTCTAACCACTGTCACTGTATCACTGTCTTCCCGTTTTTCATCGATTTGCTAGAGCAGGCACCAGTAACATCTCCATGCGTCCTGTTGCAAGCAAGTGTAGCTCAAGGGCATCTGCTTGCTCCAGGGACAGGAAGAGCCTCAAACCATTCTTCAGGGTCATGGAATTTAGGTCCATAATTGTTACTAGTTTTTGGCATAACAAATAAAACACAGGTAGCTTGCCAGGCTCTGCCATGTAGGTGGTATACTATCAGTAGAAGGCTCTCATCTTGAGCATTTACTGATGAAACTTATAGGGGAACGATTAGGTTTTCTCTTGGATGGAGCTCTGAGGAACTATGGAGTCTGGATGTTGAGAATGACTGACTACATGATTTGTGATTTGCTCTGGCTTCTTGCTTGGTTTACTGGGATGATGGGTATCAGTTAGAACCTGTCTAGAACTGTATACAGTGTATAAATGTGAAAGATCCTGGGAGGGACCTTATACTAAAATCAGTATTATCTAAGAATATCGTGTGACCGCAGCAAAGCACACGTGTGAGCGAACTCTTGGAGCAATGTTGGACTCAGCCAGGGGCTGGCCGAGACCCTTACCGGGAGGTCAGCTCCATGGATTGCTTCCACATGGCGCTGGTTGAGCAGCACAGCTGTGGGTCTGGAGTGGATGAATCTGGATCTCTTCCAGGGTTGCAGAGGAACTTTGGGGTGGCATGGGTGGGTCTCTCATCCGGGAAGCTGGCATGGAGGTGGAGGAAAGGGCAGGGCCCAAATCTCCGCTCCGAGTCTGGCCAGCATGGTCCTTCCCTGCACGTGTGAGCAAACCCTTGGAGCAATGTTGGACTCGGCCAGGGACTGGCTGAGCCCCCTTACCGGGAGGTCAGCTCCATGGATTGCTTCCATGTGGGAACCACTGGGACGTTAAGTCTTTGATGGCTTACTAAGCTCTTGTTAGGTGAGCCTTCTATGTTAATGTTTTTGTTGATTGAGCTTAGTTGGCTTCTCCACTACATTCCCATCAATTCTGATATGCTCCTACTAGGATGTTAGCATTGTGAGTTTGGAGATGTCTCTTCAGAAAGTCCAGATTATTTAATGAGCAGTGAGTTTACCTAGCGGTGGTAGTAGAATATAGGTGTGGTTGCCTAGATTTTCTAAAGTATGGTCATAGGGGGAGGTCTCCTACTCTGACTCCAAGAAGGCCTGGAGTTTTTAGCCCAGAAATCCCCAATGTACCAAAAATTTTTCTTCAGTTTGGCCTCTGAGCTCAGTCATGAGGTGGTGGAGTCTGGCTGTCAGCATGGAGGCAGCTTTTGGGGCGAGTGCTGTGCTGCCTAGGCTTTGCAGAGTGGGAACTTGACCTGTTCCTCTCCCAAGATCACCCTGGAGGTCACAGGTGAGGAGTGGTAATAGTGGATGCATTTTTTTTTATTTTCGGCGTCTGGACTCCACAACTCATCAGAGCCCCACCCAAGAAAGAAGCTGATTTCAAGCCCGGCTCACCAGAGCCCTGCACGGCAGAGCAGCCGATTTCAAGCCCAGGTAGGCAGTTCTTGGCAGTGAAAACCTAGTCCAAACAGAGAGGTGGCCACCACATATACACAGGCACACACATGCCCTAGCAATTGATTTGCTGTTTCTCTGACTAAGAATAACAGGAGAACTACCAAAGTGGGTGAAGTTAGATAGCACAGTCTCAAGGGCTAACTGAACCCTGAAGCTTATTGAGACTACCACACTTTCCTTTACCTTCCCAAACTGCTCCAAACAGGGCAGGAAAGAACACCTTTGGTACTAAGCTGGAAAAGCTCAATTATTTTCAAGTCAATGTAAATCTAAGACTGTAAAACATTTTCAGCTTTCCCAGTTCAACAATTAACATTTTATCACACCAAAGACACCTCAAAGACAGAAGAGCAGAAATACTAGAAGATACAGCAGAAGCCGGGAAAAGCATTCACACCACCCGCCTGTCCTTCGCCAACTATAAGACCAAGAAGACTGCCTTCTGATGCCCTGATGGATCTATCACATCTTTCAGAAAGGCAATGGAGAAGATTATCCAAGACTTCTACTCAGATCTCTTTGATAACCACGTCCACCTGCCCACATGCCAAATTCCACAGGATGGATATGTCATTCCCAACATTCTCCCTTCTGAAATCCAACATGCCATTTCATCAGGAAAGAAGGGAACAGCACCAGGCCCAGACAAAGTCAGACCCGAACACCTGAAGAATCTTCTGTCAGTACTCATCAATACATTAGCTCGGCTCTTCATACACTACCTGTCCGAATGCAAGGTGCCCTCCCAATGGAAAACCGCAGGACAGTTCTACTGTTCAAGAAAGGAGACATTCATGACATTGGCAACTATCGCCCCATCTGCCTGTTGTCCGTCATCTACAAGCTGTTCACTTGAGTCATCCTGAACAGGATTGACAGAACACTAGATGAAGGACAACCATGCAAGCAAGCTGGCTTCCGGAAAGGATTCAGCACAATCAACCATATCCACACAGTAACCAAGCTCATTGAGGTTTGTAGGGAGTCCAAGATGCTGCTCTGTTTCACATTCATTGATTTACAGAAAGCCTTTGATTCTGTGGAGACTGAAGCAGTCATCGAAGCCCTAGCCAAACAGTGTTCAAACCCAACACATCAAGATCTTTCATGAGCTGTATTATGGATTCACCACCAGGACCTCACTATTCTACAAAGAAGTGATCATTGATGTCAAAAGAGGGGTTCGACAAGGTGATACCATTTCACCAAAATTCTTCAGCGCCACCCTCGAGAACATCATGTGACAATTAGAATGGGAAGGAATGGGAGTGAAGATAGATGGTCAGCAACTCTACCACCTCCACTTCGCTGATGACATTAGTTCTAATAACACCAAACATTACCCACGCAGCACAAATGCTGGCTGACTTCGACCGAGAATGTGGAAAGATAGGTCTACAGCTGAATCTAAAGAAAACTATGTTTATGAAAAATGAACTAGTTCCAGAGGCCCCATTCACTCTCAATGGAACAGACATCTCTGAATGCAGCAGTTATGTGTACCTAGGTCGAGAAGTCAACATGATGAACGACCTAAAGCCTGAGCTGCGCAGGAAGAAGAGAGCAGCATAGAATGCCCGAGCACCGCCAGGAGTAATTCCTGAGTGCAGAGCCAGGAGTAGCCCCCTGAGCATTGCCGGGTGTGACCCAAAAAGGCAAAAAAAAAAAAAAAAAAGGCATCGAAGAAATAGTTAAAAGGACAAAGAACCTCTGGCTCCGGGCACATCTTTTTTTGACTCCACCGTTCTCCCTCATTAACATATGCCTCAGAGATCTGGGCCCAACGAAAGTAGGATGAGAGATGCTATTCGGGTCTCCCAGAGAGGAATCGAAAGAGCTATACTTGGAATATCACGCCTCACTCAAGTGAGAGAAGGAATCCGGAGTTCTGACCTCCGTCGCTATTCCAGAGTCAGGGACGTTGTCTCGTTTGCCAAGGAATCGAAACTCAGATGGGCTGGACATGTAATGCGATTTGGAGACAACCGCTGGACTAGAGCCGTTACCAACTGGATCCCATGGGATGTCAAAAGATCACGTGGCCGCCCACCTACAATATGGTCAGACTTCCTTGTCAAGACCCTGAAGGAACGGTTTGAGGCTCTTCATGTTCCTGAATCAACCAAATGACATTGGGCTACATTGGCACGTGATAGGGTCCAATGGAAATGTTACTGGTGCCCGCTCGAGCAAATCGATGAATAACGAGATTCAAGTGATCAAGTGATCACACCATGGGCTTATGGATGGCAGCCCAGCAGCTGCCCAAGAAAGAGGCAGAGTTGGTGGCTCGACCTGGCAGCTGCCCTCTGGAAAGGAGCAGGGCACAAGCATGGAGGATGATGGTGAGTGCAGTCTAAATGTATCAGGGGCCAACATACTCCAGCCACTCTCGGCTTCAGCAGGGCCAAACTCTGCTTTTGCTGGGTTCCTACGGTACCAGAACCTTTCTGGACCAGAACTGCCAGGGGCAGTTCCCAAAACAACTTAATGGGAATTTTGGGCCATTTCCTCATAGGTCTCTAAGAATGGGGGAGGGATGGATTCTGAGATTACCAGTTATGCAAGAATGGAGGGCAGGACCCCCACAATTTAGGCAGTAGAAGACTGTTAATAAGAAGGAAGGAGGCCCAAGGGCAGAATGCTCCAGTCTACTCCACTTCTGGGGAGTCACTGCTCACAAACCAATAAGAATCAGCTCCAGGAGGCCAAGAATGACAAGGAATAATGGGCTATAACAGTACATGGGGAAGTTCCTGTTGACTTTGAATCTTAAAGAGAAGAGGTGGTCACAACAGATGGACAGGCAACCAAATAATAGGCTAACACACTTTGTAGAACACAAATATGAGTGGGCTGCAACCAGGTGCTTGTCCTGTCAAACCCCTCTTGGGATCTTAAGACCACCTTGGCATCAGAGTACAGGTATAACCCTCTCTCCCCACTTGTCGCCTAACCCGAAAACTCACAGGGGAAAAATTTCCATAAGACTTTAGTGTCCATGGAACTGCGTATTAGAGCCCTCTCAGCTTCCATAACAGAAGCCATGTTACCACCAAATGGTGAATGACAAGGAAGGAACAAGGGGCAATGTATACACTCTCATTCAAACCAGTTCACTGAGAGACAGTCAGCTAGAGAGACAGCTTATGTAGGTGGGCCTCAGGGGTGGCTTATGTGAGGCAGGAAGGGGAAGAGAGATGGTCACTTTCTTCCCAGCTTCCTCTGCCACCTGGACCTGCTGGGCAGGCTAAAGACTGATAAAGTCTGTGATGAGCCCCTGCGCGGAGTGGGCCTGAACCCCACCAGACCCACGAGGTGGCTGTCAAGCCACACCTGATGTCCACTTGATCTCTAGGCACAGGAGCTGATCCCCACCATCCGAGATTTCTCGGGAACCACGGACTCAGGCTGGAGCAAGGAATTGCTTTTTTGCAGGAAAAGAAAATTCTCAGCCTTAACCAGGGTTTTTTTTTCAGAGTTCTTATCTTCCTTGCAGAAAAAGAATTTTCAGGAGTAGACAAGCAGTGAAGTAAAACAGATTTTATTATGGAGGTTTCAGGATGGGGAAGGAGAAGGAAGAAAGTAGAGAGTAACACTTTCAAGGGAGAACATGGGCTAAGAGTGAGCCCTAAATGATTTCCAAACAGGTTTTTTTTTTTTTTTTTTTT
>JAJIBD010015912.1:0-23559 GCA_021461705.1 Cryptotis parvus | reverse complement strand
TTTGTTTTTTCCAGCCTTCCAACATTTTCTTTTCAGTGGATGATGTGGTCAAGGTTGGAGACTTTGGACTAGTGACTGCCATGGACCAGGACGAGGACGAACAGATGGTTCTTACTCCCATGCCAGCATACGCCAGACACACGGGACAAGTGGGGACAAAGCTGTATATGAGCCCCGAGCAGGTGAGTCTTCTGTGTTTCTTCCAGATCAGCAGTAGTATTGTGGTTAGCAAGACAGGTTAGATGGAGTCCATAAATCTCCGTTCCTGTGCTGCTTAAAATAAACAGTAAAATGAATCTGAGTATTGAAAAATGTGTCATGTTCCTCAGGCAGCACAGCTAAGAAAAACTGAGCACATGAAAAGTATTTTCCCTCTACACCAAGAACGGGAGGATAGCCAGGAATTTGTGAAGAAGCTCAGAATGCCTCCCTTCCGCATCTAACACTCGTTTGCTCTGTGGGAGCCCTGTAAGGACTGTTTCTAGAGCCTGCGGCACTGAGCTGTCTGTCTGCTTCACAGTTAACTTCCAGAACATGCCAGAGCATATGGTAGACAGGGTAGATGGCATGCCGGGGATCGAACCCGGTCGCCGCAGATGCAAGGCAAACGCCCTACCAGCTGTGCTATTGCTCCGCCCCAGGCTTGATTCTTGAGTGCAGAGCCACCAGTCACCCCTGAGCACCACCAGCTGTGACCCAAAAAGCCAATAAATAAATAAATGGAGAAAGAGATTATATTGCTTGGTTTATTTTTGTTTTTTGGGCCATATCTGGCAAAGCTCCAGGGCTTCTCCTGGCTCTGAACTCAGGAATTACTCCTGGCAGTGCTTGGGGACCATATGGGATGCTGGAGATCAAGCCTGGGTCACCACGTGTAAGGCAAACACCCTACCCACTGTACTCACTCCGCCCCCTGTATTGCTTGGTTTTAGTATTGAATTGTAAAAATTTTCTTCTTCTTGTTTTGAATGGCTGAAGATTTAAAATATTCTTGTAAATAACTATTGGATAAATGGTGAATTTAAAAATCTGTGTGTAGGGGCCAGAGCGATAGCCCAGCAGGTAGGGGCGCTTGCCTTGTACGAGGCTGGCCTGTGCCGCCCAGAGCACCGCCAGGAGTAACCCCTGAGCGTTGCCGGGTGTGACCCAAAAAAAAAAAAAAAATCTGTGTGTAATACATTAAGCAAATAGCTAAAAATTAAAAAAATGATAGTAGTAAGCTATCAAACTTCTGTTTGGCATTAAATTGCCTTAAGGGTTCTTAGTAAAGAAGCTCCTACCACTCAAGCATCCTGAGTATTCTGCTCCGCAGACAGCAGGGGAGCTGCAGCCTTGGGAACCTCTGTGAAGCTAGCAAACTACTTGATTGTCAACATTTTAGAATCTCCAATACGAACATAAGCCACTTTAGTTCGTCTGTTCTGTGGGAAGAGGCGTGGTAACAAATAGTAAATGGACTTTTTTAATTTTTAAGAATTATGCTTGGTCAATCATCACAACCAAAAGTATCCACATTTTTTTTTTTTTTTTTTTTTTTGCTTTTTGGGCAAAAAAAAAAAAAAAAAAAAAAAAAAAAAAAAGAGCATCACTCCCGCAGTGCCCAGGGGTTACGCCTGGCTCTGCTCTCAGGAATTATTCCTAGCGGTGCTGGGGATCTTATGTGATACCGGTGATTGAACCGCGTGCAAGGAAAAACACCTCTCCACTGTGCTATTGCTCCGGCCCCCGTAGCCGCACTGTCTTAAGTAGAAAAATCTGCTCGCCATGACATCGAATCATTGTGATCAAGTGTTTTTCCAGATCTAGTGAAAGAAATTACACCTGTATGGAATATAAAGATTTTTTAGTTTTTATAAATGTATATTTATTCTATAAATGTGTTTTTTATTTATATCTATAGGATAGAGAACTGGAAGGAAGAGGTTTTAAAAGTCAGTAGTGAGGACTTTTTGATCAGGGAACTTAGAATAGTATTTTGTAGTTTTCTGTGTTTTCTTTGGTTTTCTGCCTGGCAGCTTATCAAAATTGATACTAAAAAGTTTTAAATATCATTTTTTTTTTTTTAAATAGCATTAAAAAAATCCTTATTCAGAAAGCTGAAATGATGCCTTCATAATTTGAATATTGTGAAAACAAAATCCACCTGACTAACTGCAAGTGAGCCCTGGAGGCTTGTCAGTAAAGACCTCCTGGAGGCTGAGTCCTCCCCTCCCCTTGACCTGTTTGAACTGCCCCTTGGCGCCTTGTCAGGGTCTGTCCTTCAGCCTTTCATGACTCTCTGAAATCGGTTTTTACTTTATTACCACCCAGCCTCCTCTGCCCCCAGTATATAAGCTATAAAATGAGGGGTCTGGGGCTAGGGGCTGGAACACAGGCTTTGTGGGCTGGAGGCACAGGTTCAGCCCCCCAGAGCACGGTCCCCCAGCATGAAGCTGGGCGTAACTCAAAGACGAAAAGATAAATAAAAATAGGAGTTCTTGCTCATCTCATTTTTTTTTGTTTCACTCCGAAATCTAAAATAATGCCCAGAGGGGCCAGAGCAATAATCCAGCAGGTCGGGCATTTGTCTTGCATGCAGCTGACCCAGGTTTGATCCCGTCATCCCATATGGTCCCCCATGCAGTACCAAGAGTGATTCCTGAATACAGAGCCAGGAGTAACTCTGAGCATTGCTGGGTGTGACCCAAAAAGCAAAATAAATGAATGAATGAATGAATGAATGAATGAATAAATAAAATAAAATAAAATAAAATAAAATAAAATAAAATAATGCCCTGAATTCAGGTGTTGTAAAGATTTGTTAGATGAGTAACTGTGAATGTCAGTGAAAGTATAAACACTGGGTAGACTTGGCTGCCTCATACACGCCAGCCGTGCCAGTTGTGTTTTCGCCCGTGACTGATTGTGTACATGTGTGCACATGCGTGTGCACACGTGCAGAACATGTGTGTACACATGTATGGGCATCTTTGTTGGAGGCAGGAGCTACCATCAGAGGAAGAGACTCATGTCAAGTAATATTCAAGTTATTGCTGAAAAGACTAGAAAATCGGAAATTACTGTAGAAATGTCATGACATGTTGCGTTATATGAATGTGGTGGTTAAAAATCAAGTCTTGGGGCGGGGGATAGCTCAAAGGACGGAAGAGCATTGGGGAGAGCTGAATTAGAAGCTTGGTACCACAGGAGGTGCCCCTCTCTACACCAGGTCTCAGGGCTGGAGATGAGGCTCAGTGGTCGAGCACTTGCCTTCATGCATGAGACCCAGTGTTTGATGCCTGGCACTGCAAAATACATTAAGTTTAATTTAACGTTTAAAAAATCTTTCAGGGGCCAGGAGCAATAGCACAGCGGGTAGGGCATTTGCCTTGCGTGGCCGACCCAGGTTAGATCCCAGGCATCCCATATGGTCCCCTGAGCACCGCCAGGAGTAATTCCTAAGTGCAGAGCCAGGAGTAACCCCTGAGCATTGCTGGGGTGTGACCAAAAAGCAATAAACAAATAAATAAATAAATAAATGAATAAATAAATAAATGCCTAGATAGATGACTGGATAAATGGAAATTAAAAAAATTTAAAAAAATCTTTCAAGATATGTAGGCTGTATGAATTGTCTTATCTAAGCCTCATAAGCTATACTAGGATTTTTTTTTGTTTGTTTTTGTTGGGCCACACCCAGCAATGCTCAGGGGTTATTCCTGGCTCTGCACTCAGGAATTATTTCTAGGAGTGCTCAGGGGGACCATATGGGATGCCAGGGACCAAACCTGGGTCGGCCACATGCAAGGCAAATGCCCTACCTGCTGTGCTATCACGCAGCCCCTAATACTAGGGATTTAAAATTTTTTTTTTCAAAGCTGTTAATTTTCTCTCACTCTCCTTCAAAGAGTAAATGGGCAGAGACCACAATTATTTGCTCCTGGTTGTAATTAGTATAAAATACAGACTAAGTACTAGTATTTCACAGTGATAAAACTATAAAAGGTTATAGCTTTATTAAACTCTAAAGGGTTGTTATATTTTGTCCCTTTGAGATTTTATGCTTAGTCCCAATCATTTAAAAGACATTTTATAAAGATTCCTCTTTAATGTGTTAGTGGTGCTAATGTGTTCTTTAAAGTGAATTTAATAATGCTTTTTCTCATTATACATGATCTATGCTCTATGTTGAGACCATGGAAAATATAAAAACTTACAAAGATAGGAATCAACTAAAAATCTAAATATCTCTAAAACAGTGACATTGGTTAGTTTCTTCTATGTGTGTCTATATGTATGTTGTATATTTGTACATAGCTTATTTTGGAAAACAATACTGATTTTGGTTCATAAAATTTCAAGCACAGTATTAAAATGTAAGTATTTCCTACATTATTGAAAGTTCCCCATGATTGATACTATCTTTTGACTGTATATTCTCTCTAGTAAACCACATTTGTTTTGGACATTTTGCTGTAAGCTTATTGTCAGGAACATCACTTAGGTTAAACCATCCCTGTGTAAGTTTCCATCCACCCCAGGGAGGAAGAAATCAAATTAGGACTGTGTAGTAGGAATAAACATTTATTCCCAAATTGCTTTTTTAGGGTATTTCTGTCAGCTCTGTTTTTAATCGTATTTTTCTTTGAGATACTTCCCAAATCCTGGGAAAAGAGAGAAGGGAAGGTGGGGGATGTAGTAGAATCTTTCCTCTGGTAGTCTAAGCACAGGTGCAGGCCCCTTTGCTCTGATAGTCTAAGCACAGGTGCGGGTCCCTTTGCAGAGAGGAAACAGGGAGATGCAAGTGCAGCTCTGAGGAGACCTGGAAGGTTCGTAATCCCTGGTAGCTACCTCCTGGTCCCCCTCAGAAAGGGGCTGTGGGACTGTGGCTCATTCCCCAAGTGATGTACTTCTTTGTCCTTTTGTCAGATGTCAAGTTATGTGCCTGCCTGAAGTAATTTTCACAAATAAAAGGGGGTTCCTCTGGGTCCTAGGAGGTCACTTTTAATTTGAATGAGGCTTTGTATAATAGAGGAGTAAGGTTGTAATTCATTTGTTCATTTTAACAGGTATTTATGGAGTACCTTCTCTATACTTAGCTCTGTGTTGGATGGTAGCAATACAAAAGAAGCAAGTTTCCTTTCCCTCCAGGACTTTATAATCTAGTGGTGAAGAATAAGAAATATACACATGAAAAAAATACAGCTGAAGAATGCCAAATAGTCCGTAATTAAGTGCCATAATGAGGGCTAACCACAGTTGATTAGTGGTTTGGAGTAATGAAGATTTTCTCATAAAAATGGGTGAGGACTAAGATGATTAGAAATAAGAGATTTGCTGTAGATAGTGTTCCTTTGAAAAACTTCACCTCAGGGGCTGTTGAGCAGCTTTTGCTGGCTCGAACACATTGCAAGGCTCCGGTTTCTGCCTGGCCTATTTTACTGATGCGTATCTCAGAGCTAGGACCCTGGCTTTCCCTTCTGTAATGCTGAACAGTTTAATTACCCTGGCTGTGGAGAGTTGAAGAAAAGGGGCTGGAGAGATTATTAACTCTTTGCTAGCATTTTCACACAGTTGCATTTGCAACCAAGAAATGACAAAATCAGCTTTCGTGTAGGTTTCTGGTTATACTTTGCCTAATATTTCTTTTTTGTGTGGAATTTCAGATTCATGGAAACAGCTACTCTCACAAAGTGGACATCTTTTCCTTAGGCCTCATTCTCTTTGAACTGCTGTACCCATTCGGCACTCAGATGGAGAGAGTCAGGGTAAGTTCTCACTTCTCAGGAAAAGAAAAAAGGAAAGTCCAGAATATACACAAGAAAAACTTTTTTTTTTGTTTTTGTTTTTGTTTTTTGAACCACACCCAAACTGTGTTTGGGGCTTCCGCCTGACTCTGTGCTCAGGGATCCTTCCTGGCATGGTCAGGGGACATATAGGGTGCTGGGGATTGAACTCGAGTCAGCCCATGCAAGGCAAGTGGCCTACCTGCTGTACTATTGCTCTGTCCTCTAAAATATATATATTTGTGGGGGAGGGGAGGGTCATACCGGTGGGTCTCAGGGGTTACTAAATCATTCCAAGAAAGATTTTTCTTCCCCCAGGGGAGCTGCATTTTATACTGTCAAATATAGATGGTTCACAAATATTCTTAAATATCTATGGATAGGATGATCATTCTTTGCAATCAGTGTAGCCCTCACCGCCAGTGGATGGCCCCGCCTGCTGTTCCTTTTGATTACTCAGTGTCTAAGCCAACAACAAAGAGTTTTTGCTGTTGGTTTTGTTTGGGACCTTACCCAGCCATGCTCAAGTCTGCTCCTGGTTCTGCATTCAGGGATTACTCTTGGCAGTGCTTGGGGGAATCATATGGGGTGCTGGGGTCCAACCCAGTTTGACTGTATGCAAGACAAGTCCCTACCCACTGTACTATTTCTCCAGCCTCTTTGCTGGATCTTATGGCAATTTTGGTTTTACTTTTTTAAGAATCTTCCATGTTAATTTGTACAGGAATCTTATATTTTTCCCACAGAAATCACCTTAATGTTTTCTAATTTACAGTCCCAACAACGTTGAATGAAGGTTCCTTTTTGTCCATACCCTTTTCCACACTGACAGTTTACCACTGGAGAAGTGTGGAAACATTCCTGAAACAGATTCAGTGATAGAAACTGTTCAGGAAGAAGCAGAAAAATAAACCAGAAAGCTGGGTTTGGCGAATAGTCACCTTTATCTTGGCCCTGCAAGCACTGGCCTGGCTTACATTCCTTGTCTTCTAGATATCCTGTTTTCCCTTTTTTCTTGCACGATTCTCATTTTTCTCGAGTATATCCTTCAGTGGATTCCCAAGGAGGCCTGAGAGCTCATGCTCACCTGTAATTGGTAGCTGGGCCAGATGTCCATTTTCCTGCTGACCCTCACGGGCTTTGCCTCCCTCACTTTATGGGTTCCAGGGCTTGCTTTCTTCCATTCCCAAAACATCTTTTTGGTCATCATTACAAAAACAATATCAGGGCTAACTAGTTTCCCTGAGCTATGTAAGTGTCAAAACAATCATACAAGTTTAAGGCATGGCCTTGCTTGTGACAGGACTAATGGAGATGTTACTAGTGCCCACTCAAGCAAATCGATGAACAATGGGAAGACAGTGATACAGTCCATATGGTCCCCTAGTACCACCAGGAGTGATCTCTGAGCACAGAGCCAAGAGAAGTACTGAGTGCAGTGAGATTTGGAGGGAGAGAGGAAAGGATGAAAGAAGGGAGGGAGGGAGAGAGGGAGGAGGAAAGGAGAATCTTAGATTTTTTGTGATCTACTCACACCTGAGCAGATGGTGTGAGTATCTGCTCAGGAAGGATGTTATCACATCAGGAAAAGCTATTGGCAAATGTTCCATCTGTTTAACAACTAACTTTAGTCTGTTAGAGTATCAAAAAATATTCTTTGATTAAATAAATTCATGTATCGAAATTAACTTAAAGGTAAATAACACTTTTCTTTCTTTTAGATCTTAACTGATGTAAGAAATCTCAAATTTCCACCACTTTTTACTCAGAAATATCCTCGTGAGGTATGTCTGCCTTTCGTGTTTTCTTATCATTTAGAACATAAACCCTTAGCAAACAAGTCCTCCGCTTCCTCACCTAGCAGATGAGGAAGGCACGGGTCTAGAAGGAGACCTGACCTGAGAGCACGAGAGATCCTTAGCATTGCGGGGTTATACCTGCTGTGTTCCGTCTCATACTCCAGAGTGCTTCCTGGAGGTGACTCCCAACTCTGCGGTGTGGGCATCTGCACTATGAGAGCGTCTCTTGACTCTGTGCTCGGGTCACGTCTGGCAGGGCACCAGAGGGGCCATAATGGGGTGCTTGAATCAAACTCAGGTCTGCTGCTTGTAGGGCAAACTCCTTGCCCATTGTACTGTCTTTCCAGCCTCAGATTTATATTTTAAAGTCAGATTATGTCTGTATTTCAAGGGATGTGATTTATGACTCTTTAGTTTATTTAGAATATAACTCATCTACCTCCAAATGACCCATGTTTATTTGGAGCAGGGGTTGGCAAATTGACCCATAGGCCAAATCCATCGCCATCCTGGTTTTTGTAATAAGGTTTCACTGGAACTCACACCCATTGGTTCAAAGAACGTCTGTGGTTTCTGTTTCAGTCTGCAATGGTTCAGGACATGCTCTCTCCTTCACCCACCGAAAGGCCGGAAGCTACAGAAATCATTGACAACGCTGTATTTGAGGACTTGGAGTTTCCCGGAAAAGCAGTGCTCAGACAGAGATCTCGCTCCTTAAGCTCGCCAGGGCAAAACATTCCAGACAGCCCAGCTTCTCCCTCAGCCCTTTGCCAAACAGTTTGTCTTAGGTCGGACTCGGTCTTCATCTGGGAACCAGGAGATCCCCACTACCTAGCTACGTGGCATTCCAGAATTGCAGGCTTAAAGTGTGCTTCTTCGCTCACTGTTGTTTTTGGCTGCTTTTGTCTACGTCAGATTTGAACAGAATTTGTGGGCGCAACCTAATTTAAACAAGCTCTTGATTTCTGGTCTGCTCAAGGACAGGACCCGCCTCGTATTCAAGTGTGGTCTATTTTCTTCGTTGGTCTCTTGGAACTGGCTGGCCAAGCTGTCTCCAGCCCTCACCTTTCGCCAAGGGAGGTAGAAGGAATCTCTAAACTAGAGAGAGAAAAGTTAAAGTGGAAATATTTTTATAGTAGTACAGAAGAGTGAAAGTTCCTACAGGTGGCAACTTTATTGCTCTAGGAATATGCCTCCTAGAGATTTGGTGATTTTGAAACTGATTTCAGAAAAAAAGCTGACTCCATTTTTTGTCCCTGGTGGGTAAATTAGGAATCTGCACTATTTTGGAGGACAAGTAGCACAAATTGCCTAACGATTTATATACATGACTAGTTTTATAGTGGCTTTTGTAGCATTAAATAGCTTTATCCCTTGGATCCTAGGGAGACTTCAAACTTTCCATACTTTACCTCCAATAAAAAGGAAAATGAAGCTTTTTTTTTGGTGTAAATTGGTCAAAACTTATGGTTTGGGGAGGGGGAAAAGTCATAGTAAGAAATGAATCATATATCACAACTAATTTCAATTTATGGACTTTTTAAACCTAATGAAACTTAATTGTCTTATATGTAATCTAGTAGGTTAGTATTTTCCCAAAACTGATTATAGGTAAGTTTAATCATCTAATTTGCTAACATGTTTTTATTTTTTCATTGTAAATATGTTTATTTTTTATTTATAAAAATTCTGAACTCAATCCATTTGGGTTGGTGGTGTACAGAACACACTGAAGTGTGTTAACTATTGTGACTTCTTTCAAGTCTAAATGATTTAATAAAAATTTAAAATATTTATGTATGACTTTTATTGGGGGAGTGGTAATTCGTTGCAAAATAATTATTCTTCAAATTTTAAAAATAGGATCATATGTCTATGAAAGGTCAGATCTTATGATCAAGAAATCTTACTTTATTTTTCTTTTTTGGGTCACACCCACAATGCTCAGACATTAGTCCTGGCTCTGCACTCAGGAATTATTCCTGGCTCGGAGGACCATATGGGATGCCAAGAATTGAACCCAGGCATAAGGTAAGGAATTTGCCTTGTTCGTGGCAAACCTGGGTTCAATTCTTGGCATCCCATATGGTCCTCCTATGATCCCTATTTTTAAAAATAGGAGGAGCCAAGTAAGCCCTGTACACCGCTGGTTGTGCACTAGACAAAGACCCCAAAAAGGCACGACATGATTATGTTGCAGACAAATAAGCCTCCTATAAACTGCAGGTTTGGGGCTGGAACCGAGCAGTAGTAGACTTTGTCTCTGTCTTCACTCACTTCCCAGTGCCACTTGGACACTGTTTCCTCTCCAGCTCCATTTTGAGCCTATCTACCCATCCCCCTCTCGTTTCTTGGTCATCCTGCCTTGTTGCTGCCCTCTTCTTACTTCCCTCTTTGCCCTCACCAGGGATCCTACACAGCTCCTGTTGCAAGCCCTTTGTCCTCTCTCAGCAGCTGCAAGAGGGTATCCAGGCAGGGGTCACTCTACTGATGGAGAAACTCAGGTCCAGGAAGATGCTTGATTGACCACCGCAGTCCAGCCAGAGCAGAATAGGACCAAACCATTGGTAACCCAATTCCTAATCAGAGGTTGTTCCGTTCCCTTGTACCAAGTTGCCTACGGATTAGCATCTTGTTCACAAGATAAAGTCAGGCCTTCTTTTGTTTTAATTCCACATATGTCTTTATCCTTTCTGCTTCATAACGCTCATCACTGACAGGTCTCCCATGAGCCTAATGGTTGGTGGCACCCAGGGTAGGTGTGCACATTCTCTTTTTAATTGCAGCAACTCCTAGTCTGGCACTTGAATGCCTATTTTGTGCAGTGGAATTTGGAGAAGATAATGTAATACCACCCACCTCCCCAACATAGAGGAAAGGAAAAGAACTCTACTTGCCAGTGTGATCAGTATTTGACCAAAAAGTAGATAAATAATGGGCGAGAGTGATTAGAAAGACAGTATAGCAGGTAGCGCATTTGTCTTGCCTGTGGCTAACCTGGGTTTGATCCTGGGCACCAGGAGTGATCCCTGAGTGCTGAGCCAAGATTAAGACCTGAGCACTTTCTGGTATGACCTCAAAGAAATGTAGTTTGAGCAATTGTGTTAAAAACATGTCGTGGGTGGCTGAGTGATATAATACAGCAGGTAGGGTGCTTGCCTTGCACGAGGCCAACCCAATTCAATTCTCCAGTGTGATCCCAAAATATCAAACATTTCAAATCCTAGCTCTCTCTCTCTCTCTCTCTCTCTTTACTCTCTCCCTCCCTCCCGTTTTTCCCCCTCTCTCCCTCTCTTTCCCTCTTTCTCCCTCTCTCCATATACATATTTAAATTAGCTTAGCACCTCTGGCTGTGGCCCCAAAACCAAAATAAAATTCCACTTTGGGTGTTTTGTTTTGCTTTTTTTTTTTTTTTTTTTTTTTTGGGTCACACCCGGCAATGCTCAGGGGTTTCTCCCTGGCTCTGGACTCAGGAATCACTCCTGGCGGTGCTCGGGGACCATATGGGATGCTGGGGATAGAACCCAGGCCGGCATGGGCGGCTGCATGCAAGGCAAACGCCCTACCCGCTGGGCTATCGCTCCGGCCCCTGGGTGTTTTGTTTTGGTTTTTAAGCCCACACCTAGATGCTCTGGCTTTTGCACTCAGGAAATACTCCTGGTGGTGTTGGGGGTCAACCCAGGTTGTGCCTGCAAGGCATATGCCCTACCCACTCACTGTATGTACATTTCTCCCGACCCTCTAGAGTTCCTTCCCAGCACCACAAACAGAAACTGGTTTCCATTTATAGACTGAACTTTATTATTATTATTATTATTATTATTATTATTATTATTATTATTATTTTGCTTTTTGGGTCACAACCAGCGATGCTCAGGAGTTACTCCTGGCTCTGTACTCCAGGAATTACTCCTGGCTGGTGCTCGGGGGGACCATATGGGATGCCGAGGATCGTATCCAGGTCGACTGCATGCAAGGCAAGCGTCCTACCCACTGTGCTATCGCTTTGGCCTCAACTTTAAATTTCTTAAAGTCGGGGCGGGCGATAGCCTAGCCGGTAGGACGTTTGCCTGCCGCGCCGGCCTGGGTTCGATCCCCGGCATCCCATATGATCCCCCCGAGCACCGCCGGGAGTGATTCCTGAGTGCAGAGCCAGGAGTAACTCCTGAGCATCGCCGGGTGTGACCAAAAAAGCAAATAAATAAATAAATAAATAAATAAATTTCTTAAAGTAATTTTTGTATCTATAGACAATATATTTACACTAAAATATATTTAGACATTTGGAATGCATTAATTATATTTAAAATACACTATATATTTTACTTTGTTAAAGTATATGATTGAAATAGATTTAGATATATTTAAAAATAGTTTGGAGGCCAGAGTGATAGTACAATGGGTAGAGGGTCTGCCTTGCACACAACGAACCCAGCTTCTATTCCTGGCTTCCCATATGGTTCCCCAGGCACCGCCAGGACTAACTCCTGATTGAAGAGCCAGGAACAACACCCTGCGCATCAGGTGTGACCAGAAAAAAAAAAAAAAAAAAAAAAATTTAGAATCTACTCTGCCATCTGGCCATTTTTCATATGTATTTTTATAACCACAGTAATTTTTGTGATCTAGGTAACATGGTTACAGTAGCATAACTTACATTGTGATTAGTTTTATAGTGATTACAAAAAAAGGCTTTAGGAAGCAACAAGTTCCTAAACCTCTATTAATGTGTTGGCACTCCATGAAACAAAGCTTCCTCAGGAATGAATTTAGGGACTATTTCTTCATTAAGGTGATAGGTTTAAAGGTTCAAATGTCTTTTTTTGTTTTGGATTTGGTTTCTGTTATTTTTTCGTACCACACCTGGGAATGCTCATGACTTAGTTTGGGGGATCTGGGCTCCCTCCTAGCAGGGCTCTAGGGACCACATCAGGTTCTGGGAATTGAACCTGAGCTGCGAGGCAAGGCTGGCAATCTGCTCTCTGTACTCTCTCCAGCTCCTAAATAAATCTTTTCAAAGAACAATATTGTATTATATAATCAAATGAGGAGAAATCCTCTTCTGAGACCAGAAAATGTCTGAGATTGTACTAAGGGTAATTGGAGATCTGTGAGTTCACTGCAGGGCTTCCTGCAGCCATTTCTACATTTGCAGTTATTGAAGTTTTAAGTGAATAACATTGTTAACTTGAGCTTTGAGTCAAATTTCATTGGAATATACGGGGCCGGAGCACGCAGCCGACCGGGTTCGATTCCCGGCATCCCATATGGTCCCCTGAGCACTGCCAGGAGTAATTTCTGAGTGCAGAGCCAGGAGTAACCCCTGAGTATTGCCAGGTGTGACCCAAAAAAGCAAAAAAAAGAAAAAAAAGAATATATAGAATTTTAGAAATTCAGACTGATTGTTCAAGAAATAATTTGAATGGGATTTCTTTTAAATTTTTTATTATACCACAGTGAAACATACAGTTGCAAAGGTGTTCATAATTAGAGTATGCCACCTGCACGGCAAGCCTGGCAAGCTACCCGTGTTGTATTTGATATGCCAAATACCAGTAACAATTATAGACCTCATTCCCATGACCTAGTATAATGGTTTGAGGCTCTTTATGTTCCTGGAGCAAGCAGATGCCCTTGGGCTCTACTAGCATGAGACAGGACATATGGAGATGTTACTGGTGCCCGCTCGAGCAAATCGATGATGAACGGGAAGACAGTGATACAGACAGTGATATTTAATTAAAAGTTCTTGGTTTGGGGGCACACCCAGCAGTGTGCAAGAGTTACTCCTAGCTCTGCACTTAGGAATTACTCCTGGCCATGTTCAGAGGAAGAACATATATTCAGGAATCAAACCCATATGTCCTAGAACATATGTTCCCGAACCCCATATGGAACACCATATGCCACATGTTCAGGCATGAGTCGGGAATCAAATCCAGATTGTGCATGTGGAGTGCCCGACTCTCTGACCCAGATTCTGGGAATCTTTTAGGGAAAGGGGGACGAATGCAAGCTTTCAATAAATTGAGAACCAGGACTCGGCACCATCTGGCTCTGGCTGATGACCTCTCCCCCTTTTGTGTCTTTTTTTTTTTCTTTTCGGGTCACACCCGGCGATGCTCAGGGGTTACTCCTGCCTGGCTCTGCACTCAGGAAATACTCCTGGCGGTGCTCAGGGGACCATATGGGATGCCGAGGATCCAACCTGGGTCCGCAGCGTGCAAGGAAAACACCCTACCCGCTGGACTATCGCTCTGGCCCCCGCCCTCTCTCCTACTGGACTTATTCCCACCTGGGCCCCTGGCCTGCCAGGCAGTGAGTCTGATGGGACAGTGCCCAGACAACCACACTGAGAGCGCTGGCCCAAAGGGCCAAAGGTTCACAAGAAACTCTGAACACTTCCGCCTACTCTCCACTCCCCTTGCTCCTGGTAGCAGTCAGAGATAAGGAGGTGTTTATGGTGTTGGAGTAGTTATTTTTCCCCCTGATGAATTCAGGAAATGTTTTACATTTCTTTAAGAAGGGGAAACATAATGTTCAGACCAGGGCCTAGAGCGATAGACCAGCAGGTAGGGTGCTTGCCTGGAATGGGTTGGATCCCAGCATCCCATATGGTCCCCCAAGTGCCATCAGGAGTAATTCCTGAGGGGCAGAGCCAGGAAACCCCTGACATCGCTGGGTATGACCCCTGATGATGATGATGATGATGATGATGAGGATGATGATGATGATGATGATGATGATGATGATGATGATGATGATGATGTTTTGGACCAGTTAGCAGTCAGAGAGGTATCTTCATCCTGGAGAAGTCAAAGGCTCAACTACTCACTGCTTAGCTTTGCCAAAGCTTCCTCTCCAGATTCTCTCTCTGCAACTAGGGTGGCTGCCACTAGGTGGCTCATTTTCTCGTTTGCCTCCCAAGCAGGGATAAAACATTCTTTCACCTTTTTTTTTCCTTTTTTGGGTCACACCTAACATGCTTGGGGATTACTCCTGGCTCTGGCGGTGCTCCAGGGACCATATGGGATGCTAGGGATCGAACCCGTGATCGGCCACATGCAAGGCAAATGTCCTACCCGCTGTACTATCTCTCTGACCACACATTCTTCCACCTTCATACACATGACACAGCCAATATGTCCATTGTTTCTGGCCCAAACATACCAGAAATGGTAAAAACTCAAATCTATCTACCTCAAAAAAAGTTTTGTGTGTGTGTGTGTGTGTGTGGTGAACCATATTTAAACTCTTCCGGTGGACAATGGCTTAAAGCCATAGGTCAGGGGTGTGTCTCAGTGTTAGAGCACATACCTCACATGTATGAAAGCCTGGATCTTTTGCTGACAGCCAGAACATGTGAGAAGTAAAAATAGGAGTCGTTTGTGCTGGGCTACTCCCAACAGTGTGACAGCCCACTCTGAAGCACAGCGCCTTCCTTTCCGCTTCCCCCAGTGCTCAGCTGCTAAGAGAGAGAGGTGGGAAGCTCCTAGGGAACGGCACACACAGGGGCTTCAGGCGAGAGGGACGAGAAAGGTCGCTCAAACAGTGGGAACAGCAAGAAACAGATCAGTTTGGGCCGGGAGAGAGCACAGTAGGCAGGGTACTTGCCTTGCAGGCAGGCCACCAAGGTTTAATCCTCTACATCCTCTCCGGTCCCCCACTAGCCCTGGAAATCTACCTTCTTTACAAACAGAAAATGCCTCTCAAGTGCACCGAGGCCACTACCATCCCCCCATTCCAGGCCCAAACAGAGGGTGGTATTGCCCACTCTGGGAAACACGGGGGGTTCTAGAGAAGAGGGAGGGGGTGACTTAGGGGCAGGCATTCCCTTTTGCAAGTGATGAGATTCCCAAGCTTAAAAAATATAGTGGGTTGGAGAGAGAGTGAGAGGAAGAAGAAAAGTGCCTGCCGTAGAGGCAGGTATGAGCAGGAGGTGGGAGGGCACCACCTGCTGAAACAGGGCACACTGGTGTTGGGAAATGTGCACTGTGCACTGTGGGTGTTGGAACACTGACTGAAGCCCAATCATGAACAGCTTTGTATGGTCTACAGCATGGTGATTTAATTTAAGAAAATATATTGGGGCGGGAGCGATAGCCCAGCCGGGTAGGGCGTTTGCCTTGCACGCCCAGCCGGCCTGTGCCGGCCCAGGTTCGATCCCCGGCATTCCATACGGTCCCCGAGCACCACCAGGAGTAATTCCTGAGTGCAGAGACAGGAGTAACCCCTGAGCATCGCCGGGTGTGACCCAAAAAAGCAAAAAAAAATATATATATATAACGCCCTACTTGCTGTGCTATTGCTCAGGCCCCTATGTTTTACTAATTTTCACTTTTGATCCCTTCATATATCTCCTCTGTATACTTTTTTTTGGGTGGTGGGAGGCGGTGCACCTGGCAGTGCTCAGGGCTTACCCCCTGACTCCCTGCTCAGGGATCACTCCTAGCAGAGTTTGAGGGACTAAATAGGTTTCCAGCAATCAAACCTCAGTCAGCTGCATGCAAAGCAAGCTCACTACCCACTATACTATCTTTTTGGCCCTTTTCTATGTTTTCTGATTTACCTTGTTATTTGATCACCATAACAGAGGCCCTTGGGCTATACTAGCACGCCAACAGGGACAAATGGAGTTGTTACTGGTGCCCGCTGAAGCAAACTGATGAATAACGGGAAGACAAGTAATACAAGTGAATTGATCACTAATACTTGAGGTGTTGCAGGTGTGGCTGCGGCGCCCAGATGCATCAGCAGGTGGCAGACAGGAGACAGGCTTGTCTACACCCAGGGCTCTGCCCCAGGGGTCCTGGATGGCTGATGGTCTGACATAGAAAAAGACTGGGCCCATTGGGATGAACCCAGAGCCAGGGCACAGCCTGGCAAGCTACCTGTGGTGTATTCAATATACCAAACACAGTAACAATAATGGACCTCATTCCCAACAAATGGAGACATTACTGGAGCCTGCTCGAGCAAATCGATGAACAGATAGATATTTATAGTGGCTTGGGGTCAGATGATCGTAAAGTGGGTAGGGCATTTGGCTTGCACACAGCCAACCCAGATTTGATCCCTGGCATCCCATAGGTTCCCTGAGCACTGCCAGGAGTAACCCCTGAGCACTGCTGTGTGTGACCCAAAAAAAGCAAAACAATAATAATAATAATAATAATAGTAATAATAATAATAAACAAACAAGCAAATAACAATAAATTATAAGTGGCGGTGTGAGGGATTATCTGGAAGAGAGCAGAATGCCGTTGATGTTTCCAGAGCCTGGGACCAGACAGAGGGAAAGCTCTGTTTCCGTACTGCATGCCCTCCTCCCCTTCCCCACACTACACCACAGTCTGCACTCTGGTAGCTCCCAAGCACTACTGGGCCGACAATCCTAGGCTGTGCCCTTCTGAATGGAAGATCAAGTTATCAGAAGGGGAGCAGGAGGTGGGCTGGAGAGAGAGGGAGACACAGACGGGAAACCAGGTCTGGGCCTTAATCCGACAAGAAGTCCAGGTCTCAGAGGAATAAGGACATTGTTTACCCGGTGCAGGTCACTGTGCTGGTCTCCAGCACCCTAGACTGGGCTCCGTTCCTGCTCTGCTGCGCCCTTCAAGGGATTCTTCTCAGAGGCTGCCTCAGGGCTGGCTTCTTGATAGCCCTGTTGTCTTCTGTGTGAGGGGTTTCAAGGTGCATCAGAACTGCAGGGGCTGGAGCGATAGCACAGGGGGTAGGGCGTTTGCCTTGCATGAGGTCGACTGGGGGTCGATCCCGCATCCCATATGGTCCCCCGAGCACCGCCAGGAGTAATTCCTGAGTGCAGAGCCAGGAGAAACCCCTGAGCATTGCCAGGTGTGACCCAAAAAGAAAAAGAAGAAAAGAAAAGAAAGGAAAAGAGAAGAGGAGAGAAAAGAAAAGAAAAGAAAAGAAAAGAAAGGAAAAGAAAAGAAAAGAAAAGAAAAGAAAAGAAAAGAAAGGCATTGTGGGTAGCCAGAGTGCAGGGGCAGGGGGGAGAGAGCCAGAGCCTTTGCCTGCTGGAAAGAACCCAGAGGTGAAGACCCTCCCAGGGAGAGGGTTGGCTCTGAGAAGTAATGGAGGGAAAGGACTCCTCCCACCACGAGGGTCTTTTTGAAAAATTTTTTTTTTATTTTACCACTGTGAGATATACAATTACAAAGATGTTCATGACTGGGTTTCAGTCATACAGTGTTCCAGCACCCATCCCTCTACCAGTGCCCATTTCCCACCACCAATGTCCCATTGGTGTCTGATTTTCTGCCCTTCCCCAGCATGCGTCTATGGCAGGCACCTTGCCTTCTCTCTCTCTCTCTCTCTCTCTCTCTCTCTCTCTCTCTCTCTCTCTCTCTCTCTCTCTCTTCCCCCTCCAACGAGGGTCATTATTTTTTTCTTTTGGGTCACACCCGGCAATGCTCAGGAGTTACTCCTAGCTCTGTACTTTGGTATGACTCCTGGTGGTGCTCGAGGGACCATATGGGATGCCGGGCTCGAACCCGGATCGGCACATGCAAGGCAAACGCCCGACCCACTGTGCTATCGCTCCGGCCCTCCATGAGGGTCTTTTCAAGAACTACTTAGCGTCAGGGCTAAGAATAAAGGAAAATGCTCTCAGACAGTGTGTACATGACTGCTCCCTTCATGGGATTATTGGATGATGATTAAGCAAAAGGAGCAGAGGAGAGGGGAAGAGGGACCGATGTAAATAAATGGAACTGTTTCTGTGTTTAAATGAAATATTTCATGGGCATAAATAAAGTTTGGAAGTACCCATACCCGGCTCCAAGTGGGCTTTCTCTCTCGAGTAGAGTTGCGAGGACCAGGAGGGAGACACTATTACCTTCATCTTGGCATTATTTGACTTTACCCAGAGAATGTACAACTTTCTGGACAAGTGATATTAAATTGTATTATTTTAATAATATTAAATAGATAAAAACAAGCAAAAGGAAGCTAGTACATAACATTTTCAAGACTGTAATGGTCTCATCTTTATATTCTGCTTCCTAGTTCACAAGGATTGAATGTGGTCTCAGGAACCTCTAACTGGACCTTTGCAACCCCATAGGTTCAAGTTATCTATGAGGAAATGACGGAATTATTAAAATAACTACAGTCGCATAACAGGATGCTTGTTATACCACCACCTACCCTGCTGCCCCCAGAAAAGCAATTCTCACTTCTCTTCTCTTCAAGTCAGAAGGTAGTGTGTGTGTGTGTGTGTGTGTGTGTGTGTGTGTGTGTGTGTGTGTGTTTGGGGTGGCGTGAGGTTAGCCACACCTGGCAGTGCTCAGGGTTTATTCCCAACATTTCATAGGTATCAGGGAACCATATGGGACTTACAGGAAGCCTGCAAAGAAAGTCCTTACCTGCTGGTACTATCACTCTGGTATTGTAGGAGTGACAGGTTACAGAGAGTCACTGGGCTTTGGAATCACAGCCTGTTAAACAATTTGCCTGCTTATTTTAATTTCCCTCAAGGTCTTTAATCTGTTTCCTTAACAAGAAACATGCTGCTCAGATCCAGTGACAAGATGTATAGTGTTAGCACAGATTCTGGTAAGCAGAATCTTAAAAGTAAGTAAACAGAGGCTTAAAATGAAATCACAACCTGTTTCTTTACTTCTAAAATCAGTCAAAATCAGTCATAATCAGCCTAAAATAGGCATTTTAGTCATCAAGTTACAGTGAAGATTATGGGTTAGAGCCAGACAATGGGGCGGCAGGTTGGGCATCTGCCTCGACCTCAGCTGACCTGGGTTCTATCCCTGATACCCCAAAGGGTCCCCTGAACCCAGCCAGGTGTGATCCCTGAGCTCAGAGCCAGGAGTAAGCCCCCACGCTGCAAGATATGGCCCCAGACCCTCTTGCCCTCCCACCAAAGTCATCAAATCCTGTATATATGCAAACTTATGACTATCGTATAATAGGGGAGAAGCTCTAGAAAGAAAGAACTTGTGTTGCTGAGATGCTGAAGGAGCAGAAGAGAACGAACGGGAGGAGAGGCAGTTACATAGCTGAAATAGTAGCACATAAAAGTACGTTTCTGCAAAAATGTAAACACTTGGATACGCATATGATTAAGGCCGAGGGTACGGAATGTGATTTTAAGGACAACGTTAGAGGGAAATATGAAGGGATGGTTATCAAAGCAATTTAGAAACCTCCTTTGTTATTCTGAGGGGTGTGGACTGCCTCGTGGTCCAGCAGAGGGGAGGAGGAGCGCCGGGAATTCCTTTCTTCCAAGTCTTTGACCCTATCCTACAGAGGCAACCGAGCAGCAGGCGAGTCTCCCACTTTTGACTCCGCGGGCAGCCGGGGCGCAATGTGGCCAGAGGGTTCGGAGATCAAAGACAAGCGGACGCGATATCGATTCTCTTGGGGGCTGGGAATGTGGTTGGGGCGCGCCGGGGGCGGCGCCAGGAACCGGTGCAGAGTGCCGGGGAGTGGGAAAGCTCGGGATGGCCAGTAGGGGGCGATAGGACACCTAGGAAAGACGGCGACTCCCTGGGACTTGGGGTTACCCGTCCTCCCGCAGGGACCTTGGGTTTGGGGAGACGCGATGTCTCCCAGCTGGTGCAGCAGACTATCCATTTGTGGGATAGGTACAGGAGGGTGGGCTGGACAGACGAGAGAGATGCAGAGCTGGAGGAAGGAGCGATGGACCCCGTCAGGTGAAAAGCCTGGTCACCTTGGGGTTTCTGGACCAAAGTTGTTCTAGCTAACGTACATTCATGAAATCTCATCTGAACCACCTTGGGAGACACAATCATCCCCTTTTTATAGAAGAGCAAACCGAGCCTGACCCATCTAAAGTTTGGCCCCTTAAAGAATAATTACAGGTGAACTGTACCTTCTACGTGAGGAACCCGGGGGTATCCTGCTTGCAAGGCACTTGCAGCCCTAAGCCACACCTCCCGAGAATGAAATGTAAATATTAAAAAAAAGTGCAAAGAGGTGGGAGAAAGGAGAGACATCGTAGGGTTATGGCACTTGATTACATGTGAGAGCTAATGGGGCTTCAGTCCCTGGAACCACATATGGTCCCCTAAGATACACTAGAAGTGACCCTCTCAGCACAGTCAGGAACAAGCTTTGAGCACTGCAGTGTGTAGCCCCTCCAAACAAAGCAGAAACTACCCAATAGTAGCCCGGAGCAACAGTACAACAGGTAGGGTGTTTGCTTTGCACTGGGTCAACCCTAGTTCTATTCCCCGGCATCCCATATGGTTCCCTGAGCACAGCCAGAAGTAAATCCTGAGTGCAGAGTTGGGAAGAGCCCCCTGAGCATCGCCTGATGTGTGTGTCCCCCCAAAAAAAAAAGCAAAGCAAAGAAAAAGAAATTATTCAATGGACTAAGAGTAAACATATGTCTTGATGGGGGCCTTGAGACCTGGTCCCACTAAGGAGGGACACAAGCACCAAGTCAGGAGCAGTCCTGATCTCACCAAGTGTGCAGCATGCCCCCCCCCATTATAAATTAAATGAATGTAAAGAACTAAACTCTCAACCCCCTCCTCAGGTTAATACAGACTATCGCATCTGTCGACTCCCAGACTTCCTCTTTCAGAAAGCAACACTTTAAGAGGTGCACATGTGTGGCCAGAAGTGTGATGGGAAACAAACAACAAACCTGGCCCCACACTCTGTTAGGAATGCAACTGCTTCCTGTTGGGAATGCGGTGAATTTTGGGGTCAGTATCTGCCTAGATTTAAATGCTAATTCCTCCTTGAGGCAGCGTGTCCTCTGAGATATAGAAATAACCACCCCTTCGTGGGAAAGAGAAGCGACCGGAATATGTCCTTGGTTGAGATTTACCTGGTTACCCCTGTGCTCTGTCTAGGACCCTGGTGGGCTTTGGGACTTCCGGCACCTTCATGGGCCAGGGAGCAATGTGAGTCCCAACCCTTTCAGCAGTGTCTTGGGGAGTGCATGCTGGCTAAAAGACATGTTTCTCTAGAAGCCTTTTCCAAGATTTAAAGATCTAAAAGTTTAGGGGCTGGAATGATAGTAAAGTGTGTGCCTTGCCTGCAGCTGAGCTGGTTTCATTCCCCCAGCAACCCCGTATGGTCCCCTGAGCCTGCCAGGTGTGGTCCCTTTGCACTGAACCAGAAACCCTGAGCGTTAAAGTGTGGTCCCCAAAAAAAAAACCACAAAAAATATTTTGTTTTCCTTTTTTGGGTCACACCGGGTGACGCTCAGGGGGTTACTCCTGCTCTTCACTCAGGAATTACTTCTGGCATTGCTCAGGGAACCATATGGGATGCTGGGGATTGAACCCCGGTTGGCCACGTGCAAGGCAAACACTCTACCCTCTGTACTATTGCTCCAGACCCAAAAAGCACAATTTTTTAAAAAAAATTAAGAAAAGAATGAGAAGTTTAGAGGTGGTGGCCCTGGATTTTACTATTTTATTTATTCTTTTTTCTTTTTAGGTTACACCAGGCAATGCTCAGGGGTTACTCCTGGCTCTGCACTCAGGTATTAGTCCTGGCGGTGCTCGGGGGACCATATGGGATGCCGGGATCGATCCCAAGTTGGCCGTGCAAGAGAAATGCCCTACCGGCTGTGCTACTGCTCTGGCTCTAAAGGGTCCTAAGGGGCTGAAGCAATAGCATAGGGGAGGGCGTTGTGCCTTGCAAGTAGCCAACCAGGTTTGATCCCCAGCATCCCATGTAGCCCTCAAGCACCGCCAGGAGTAATTCCTGAGTGCAGAGCCAGGAATAACCCTGAGCATTCTGGGTGTGACCCCAAAAGGCCAAAATAAATAAATAGTAAAAAACAATGTTTCCTTCTGAAGCTCTGCTTCTCCAAGTGGGCTGTAGATGAGAATCCGGGGCTGGTTATGTCCATCATGCTGCTACCACCCTGATGTTGCAGCTGCAGCCCTTAGGAATCACAGCCTCTGGCTGTATACAGACTTTTGCCGGAGTCTTGCGAGGCCAGAGGAGAGGGGAGAAATGCAGAGTCTCAGGTTCCACTGCAGACCTGCCAGGTCAGACTCCACATTATACACGACTGTGTGGTTCACATATTCATGTTGATAGACTTGGAGCGAGGTGTTTGATTTATTTCGACCTTCCTCCTATAGCCTCACGTCAGCCTGACTGCTGAGAGAAGCTCTGGGCTGGCACCAAGATAAAAGCAGACAGTCTGTGCTTGTTCTGCTAATATTTCCCCAGTGACTATTATGGGGAAAGGGCTCTTCCAAAGGGAGTTGTAATTCTTCTGCCCGGGGAGAGGACACCCGCAGACACGCAGAGCACTCGGCTGACAGCTTAGAGTTCATCGGTACCCGGAGACCTCAGGCTCCAGAGATTGCTCTTATGAGTTTCTGTCTTCTCTCTTTTCTCACCCACACTTCAAAACTGTTTCCTACTGGAAACTCAGGCTGATGTGACAGTGTTTCATAACCCAAATCTAGCCATGCTACTTTTTTCTTTCTTTCTTTCTTTCTTTCTTTCTTTCTTTCTTTCTTTCTTTCTTTCTTTTCTTTCTTTCTTTCTTTCTTTCTTTCTTTCTTTCTTTCTTTCTTTCTTTCTTTCTTTCTTTCTTTCTTTCTTTTCTTTCTTTCTTTCTTTCTTTTTCTTTCTTTCTTTCTTTCTTTCTTTCTTTTTCTTTCTTTCTTTCTTTCTTTCTTTCTTTCTTTCTTTCTTTCTTTCTTTCTTTCTTTCTTTCTCTCTCTCTTTTTCTCCTTCCTTCCTTCCTTTCCTCCTTCCTTCCCTTCCTTCCTTCCCTTCCTTCCTTCCTTCCTTCCTTCCTTCCTTCCTTCCTTCCTTCCTTCCTTCCTTCCTTCCTTCCTTCCTTCCTTCCTTCCTTCCTTCCTTCCTTCCTTCCTTCCTTCCTTCCTTCCTTCCTTCCTTCTTTCTTTCTTTCTTTCTTTCTTTCTTTCTGTGTCTCCTGAACACTACTGGTCTTCCTCTGTTTTAAAAGTCAAGCAGGGAACTGGAGAGATGATAGTACAGTGGGTAAGGTGCTT
>JAJIBD010015910.1:0-12336 GCA_021461705.1 Cryptotis parvus | reverse complement strand
TCTCCAGAATCAAAAGATGAAACTCAGCTAAAAAATTTCTTATTGTTTTTATTGTTCCTGAGACACATCTGACTGTGATTAGCGTTTATTCTGGTTCTATTGCCAGGGATTACTCTTAGAAGTTCTTGGAGTACTATATGTGGTTCCTGGACTTCAGCTTGATCTTTGTACTATGATCTTAAGATTGATTTCTAACTCATACAAAAGTTGATGCCTTGAAAAAATTACAGTTTGTGTAATAACAACTATAGACTCATTTCAAGTAGCATTGTTGTGTCATATAAATGCATATTAAATGAATGAAGAATATAAGTGGTGATTTGGAAAAATTTTTTCTTATTGATATTGATAGGAATTATTTTTGGCATTGTTCTCTGTTTGCCAGAGATAGTGGCATCTTTTCATTTTAAAACTATTGTACTCTCTTGCCCGAAAAATTGATGACTGGATAAAGAAACTTTGGTACATCTACACAATGGAATACATGGCAGCTGTTAGGAAAAAATGAAGTTATGAAATTTGCCTGATAAATGGATGGACTTGGAGAGGATCATGGTGAGTGAAATTAGCCAGAAGGAGAGAGAGAGAGAGACATAGAATGACTGGGTTCATTTGCATAACATAAATATATATATACATATATATATATATATATATATATATATTATGATGATACCAATATCCAAGGTCAGGTGAAATGTGGATCAGGAGGTCTTGCCAAAGGTCGAAACTACCACAAATGTGTGGGAGCAGAGGTTAGGTAAGACAGAGAAAGGAACAGTGGATCAATGATTGTCAAAAGTCTATTACAATCACAACATGTAAGAGAGGGAAGAGAGAGAGAGAGAGAGAGAGAGAGAGAGAGAGAGAAAGAGAAAGAGAGAGAGAAAGAGTGGAGAACCTGCCATGGAGGCAGGCTAGGGAGGGGGAGGATATCAGGGATATTGGTGGTGGGAGGTGGGCACTGGTGGAGGAATGGGTGCTGGAACACTCTATGGCTTTAAACCCAAACATGAACGTTTTTGTAATTGTCAAAAAATTAAAAAAATTCAATAAAAAACTATTTTAGTCTTTGGTTCCCAATTTTATGAAACTGATGGGGTTTCATGCATACAATATTCTGACACTCCATCCTCCACCTGAGTCTCTGCCTCCTTCCATCAGTGCCTCAGAATTCCCCCTCCTCTATTTCAAGATAGTTATTATTTCAAGGTGGTTTGGTTTTAGTACTAAAAAAACATAAACATAGTTAGTACTATGTTTATTCCAGGAAGCAAAAGAATGACTCAGATAATGTGTGGGGTATATGTTGCTGGTGGTTATGTATGTATTTAGAATGCGATGTAGTGAGCAAGAGATAGAAAAGTTTGTGATAAAGAAAATTGAGAGTCTCTTTTAAACTAAAATTACTTATAATAGCATTTTTTAAAGTGTGTTAAGGGGTGGTGTGTACATTATGTAGAAGTAGAATCATGTTTGGGGAGCAGAGAAAAGATAATGTTGACCCTATATGTAGCACATTTTTATTTTTTGGGGGGGTTATTTTATTTTTTTATTTTTTTGTGTTACACTAGTGATGCTCAGGGGTTACTCCTGGCTCTACATCAAGGAATTGCTCCTGGCAGTGCCCTGGGGACCACATCAGGTGCCAGAGATTGAGCCCATATCAGCTGTGGGCAAGGCAGATGTCCTCCCTGGCTGCTGTTGCAGTATCTCTCCGGGGGAGTGGGGCGGGAGTGTTTCACGGGCAGCTTTATCTCTTCTCCAGGCAGAAAGTTCACCATCATGTGTGGCTATGTGTCATTTGTCAGGTATCAACTAGCTCTCTTCTTTACCACAACTTCCTTTCTGTTGGAATTGTATACCCTTTTTTCCCCACCCTCCCCAACAGATTACAGAATATTCTACAGCAGCCCCCAGGCATTAAACCTGGTACTCTTACATGCAAAGCTTGTATTGCTGCCCTTTGAGCTATCTTTCCAGCTCTAGGATCATAAGCTTTAATTTAAAATTACTTAGAATAATAGGCATTTCTCAAAATTTTCATATCGAGTAACTAGCACATTCAAATGCATATTCATATGTATTTTTGTTTCTTCAGCAAAATAAGCATCACTCCAGAGAGTATATAGTTTTACATATAAGTAATAGACCAGGAATCAGTGATGACTTTGAGAATTCAGTGATATGGAAATATGGGTGTAGAGTAATATGGTAATGATTTGAAGCTTTTGTGAAAATATTTGGTTTAGCTCTAAATCCAGCATTTATTGATGAACAGTGGCTGCGCAAGCCGGACTGTGATAGGCTGGTCTGCTGGATGGAGTTCTGACGAGGGGAAGTCCGGATGTGGAAAATGGAGGCCCCTCATGGAGTGGGGGGTTGTCTGGCTTGTTGCGAGGCTCTGCTGGGGTGGCGGAGATGACTACAAGAGTGTGCTACCCACACGGCAGAGCCTGGCAAGCTACCCGTGTCGTATTTGATATGCCAAATACCAGTAACAATTATAGACCTCATTCCCATGCCTGATGGAATGGTTTGAGACTCTTTATGTTCCTGGAGCAAGCAGGTACCCTTGGGCTCTACTAGTATGTGACAGGACATATGGAGATGTTACTGGTGCCCGCTCGAGCAAATCGATGATGAAAGGGAAGACAGTGATACAGTGACGTGGGTTTGGTTTTATCTATAGTTTAGTTATATGAATGTGTTTTATCTTTTTTTTTAAATTTCTTTCTTTCTCTTTTCTATTTTTTATTAAAACTCCACACTTCACAAGGTTGTTCATAGTAGAGTTGTTTGAGGCATACAGTGTTCCAACACTAGTCCTATCACCAGAGTCCACTTTCCTCTACCAGTGTTCCACGTTCGTTGCCACTCCCCAGTTTGCTTCCTTGACCAGCAAACAACAAATTTATTTTATATTGCTTGCTCCAACAAAACTTAAAGAAATGGCAAATGGTGTTTTTAGAAAATAAATCAACAAAGTTAATTTGTAGTGAATGATTGCTATGTGATTTTAATCTATATAAAGAAATTTCAGTCTTTTAATATAACAGAGTACACTCTGTCTATTCTCATTTATAAAACTAAGTTTTCAACTCTACCATCTAAAATATATTTCATTAAAGTTTGCTTTGTATTTGAAACTTATTGTTATAATCATCATGTCTCCCTGTCATAACTGAAGGGTTTTTCTTAACCCTCTTAGCAGGGATGTAGCAAATTTATTTTATGTTGCTTGGTCCAAAAATATAAAATGATGACAAATAGAAATATTATAAAATAAATAAATAATTTAATTTGAATTATTAATTATGTTCATAAACTTTTAAAATTTGTTTTTGGCTTTTTGGGTCGCACCCAGAATGCTCATGGATTTTCTAACTCGCACTCAGGAACTATTTGGCTGGCTCAGGGAACCATATGGGATGCTGGGGATCCAGGAGTTGAACCCGGGTAAGCATGTGAAAGGCAAACTATATGCAGGCAAACCTGCCTACCCATGGTATCGCTCTGCCATTTATCTAATAGACAACAACATAGCCCAGTAGTGAGTACAACAAGTGTCACAATGTGGGAAGTTTATTCTTGGCTTTAAGACTTATTCTTTATTCTTCGAAATTAAGTTCCAAAATTTTTGTATAATATTTTATTTATCTTATTGGGGAGGGTTAATCCCAACAGTGCCTCAGAAGACCCAGGGACTTTCCTTGTGATTTACATTCAACGACCAGAGGTTCAGGTGGTGGTCAGAGGAGTGATGGTCTCAGGCCTACGTGCTTGGGATTACCTGGATGTAGCCAAGTGACTCTCGGTGACGACAGATTTTGGATATTGAACCCAGGTTGACCCAGGAGGCATGCATTTAACCCTGTACTATCTCTTCATCTTCTATTAGTTAATTATGTTATTACGTTTTTTAATTTTTTTATATTTTTTACCACAGTGAGGTATGCAGTTACAAAGCTGTTCCGATTAGGTTTCAGTCTACAGTGTTCCAGCACCCATCCCTTCACCAGTGCACATTTCCCACACCAATGTCCTAGATTCCTCCTCCTAGCTTGCCTCTATGGGCTTTCTCTTACATTGTGACTTGCTACTATAGGGGTTTTTTTAGCTCCAGTGATTTCAACATTAGTGGTCCCTTCTCTACCTCGCCAACGGTGCGGTCGGTAGTGTTCTACATTTTTTTTAATATCCCAAAAAGAGTGCAGTTATTCTATATCTGTCCTTTACCTGACTAATTTCATTAATGATATCGTATCATTTAGCGATTTATATACTCCATTCCATCCATTTTTTATATCTGTCTGAACTCTTCTGTTGTATTCTATTTTAGGCTAAATGTACCTTCTGTCTATGGTAGTATTATGAACATGCGATGGTGTTCTGCTTTGGTTTTGGGCTCCCAGGGTATATCAGAGTGGTCTTGCTCAAATGGTAGCTCGTTAGTTTGGAGCAATGTCCCATATTGTTTCCAAAATTCACAGCAGTGCGAGAGTACCTTCTCCTGCACCACACCAGTGTTGTTTGTCTGGTGTGCAGTCCTGGGTGGGGATATCTTGTTTTGTTCATCTCCCTGATGATTAATGATGATGAGCATTTTTTCAGATGCCTTTTTGGTCATTCGAATTTTTACTTTGAGGAAGTTTCTGTACATTTCTTCTCCCTATTTATCGATGGGGTTGGCTGTTTTCTCCTCGTAAAGTTCTTTCAGTGCTTTGTATATCCTGGTTATTAGCTCCTTATCAGATGGGCATTAGGTGAATATTCTTTCCCACTCTATGGGCTGTCTTTATGTTTTGGTCACCGTTTCTTTTGAGGTGCAGAAGCTTTTAAACTTCCTGTAAGTCCCATATGTTTATCTTGTTTTCACTGCTTTGTTAGTGTTATTTCATCTTTGAAGATGCCTTTTGTTTCCATATCGTGGAGGTTTTTTTTCTATATTTTCTTCAACGAACTTTATGGATTCAGGTCTGATACTGAGATCTTTAATCCATTTTGATCTGACTTTTGTGCATCGTGTTAGGCAGAGGTCTGAGTTCATTATTTTTACACGTAGCTGCCCAGTATTCCAGTACCACTTGTTGAAGAGGCTTTCCTTGCTCCACATATACACTCTATTTTAGAGTATATTTAAAAAAAAAATATAAATTATTTATAAATACACTCTAAAAATACACACACTCTAAAAATACATACACACTCTATCTTTTAGTATGTTGAGACTACTCATTTGTTGCTAGTACTCTGAAATTGTCATGCACTAAATACCTGTTAATGTGATTTAAATTATTTTTAAAGTACCATTAAAGTACCATTAAAATAGTAATTTTTATATAACAGATACTCAACATACAGATGATTTTCAATTTTTCCAAGCATTTATATATTAACAAGCAATGAATCTAATTTTAGATTTAAGATCAGAAAAGAAAGGACGTACTTGAAATGGGAAAGAGGCCATCAACCTGGCCTACAGAATTGAACTGTGTTAACAGTTGTCATGATTTTACCTGACCTAATGTGATCTTGGGAACAAAATAATTATCTTGTTATTATAAAGATCATTAGAAATAAAAATAAAAATAAACTATATATTTATTTGCCACAGGTTTATTGAAATATAATTTATGTACCATATGAGTACAAATTTACCCATTTAATAGCAGTGTTCAGTTCAAAGTATTTTTAATATGTGTACACATTCACACACTCTTATTTAGGAAAAGAAATAGCTACTTTATTAATATGGTGTGAATACCCCTCCTCCCCCATACATCCAGAAGCCCTGGCAGCCACACCCATGCCCCTCTGCTGCTGCTGGTTAAGCTCATCTACTGGCTTTGTTCCAGAGACTCATAAATAAATCTTGAAAGCAATCAATTAATTAGCCTCAAAAATTTCCCATTCCTGGCTGAGGCCTTGGGGTGATGTTGGGAGAGGGTCAGCAAGCTCCTGCCCTACCAAAGCCCTGGCAGCTACACTCATACCCCCAGAGCTGCCTCCGTTCCTCTGGCTAGAATGCCTAGTTATATTCTGGATTTTCTGCAGACGAGACATCTCTAAACTCTACAATACTCACATCCCAGAAGTAGGACACCAGATTGGATGGGAATGTAAGATAAGTCAACCAATCTTGCCTAAAAAAAGCATTAACACAGAAGACTTAACTTGCAGGAACAGCGTAATTCAAGTAACAGTAAAAGTAATTCTCAGAAGAGAGTAAACCTTATGATGAGATGCAATACTTTCCACAAATTTTATTCTACTGAAATATTTTTTCAGTCATTCCATAATTATTATTGGCCTGCTATGGGGGTTGACTTGAGAGGTGGTTGGGAAAATGGAGAGAATGGTGGAGGGAAGGCAACAGTGGTGGTGTAAAGGGGTTGGAGTATTGACTGCATAATAACAAATCATCATGGACAACTTAGTAAACCACGGTGTTTAAATCACTTGACTTCCTGTTGTTCATCGATTTGTGAGAGTGGGCACCAGTAACATCTCCATTTGTACCTGTCGCATTCTAGTGAAAAGGGCATCTGCTCGCTCTAGGAACACAAAGAGCCTCAAACCATTTATTCAGGTCAGAATGAGGTATATTATTGTTACTGTTTTTGGCATATCGAATATGACATGGGTAGCTTGCTGGGCTCTGCTATTCTGCTATAAGGTGTTTAAATAAAGTGAGAAAAATAGTGAGTAAATAAAACATGTGTTGTGCTACTAAACTGTACACTTCTATTAAATCAGCATAGAGCTGTGTCTCATTTTACATTAGAAATTTTTTCTTCCTTTTAAAATTTCTTTATTGTAGTTTAGGTGACATGGTTATGACAATTGACGTTTGTACTTTGACACACCTAGTTACTGCACATTCACGCCGCCACCACAACATGCCAAGACCGTCTATCACTGGCCTCGAGTCACTGCTAGTTCTCTTTTTTTCCCCTCCGCAGCTTACTTACTTTAGTTTTGTAATCAACGGCCAAGGGTTTGTCATCATTAAATATTGTCCATTCTCTGGATTCTATATATACTTTTAGATGAATTAGATCATCTTGCATTTGTCCATCTTCCTCTGACTCAATTTTATTTAGCCCGATGACCTCCAGTTTTATCCAAGTTATAGCAAATTGCATTATTTCATGTTTCCTTATAGCAGAATAGTATTACATTGTGTATATATGTATATGTTTATACATATATGCATACATGTATGTATATATAGTTAATAAATAATTGGTTTTTGGCTATAGGGCTTGTTTCCATATCTTTGGTATTGTAATTAATACTGCAGTGAACATGTATCTTTTGAATCAATACTTTTGTGCATATATGTTTTGAATTAATGTTTTTGTGTTATAAAACTTTCACCATAATTAATTTTAAAACATGTTCATCACTTCAAAAAAGAAATTCCATAGCCACTCGTTAACTGTCATACAGCTTAACCCATACCTCCAGCCTTAGGTAATCATTAATCTACTTTCTATAGATTTCCCGGTTCTTAACATGTCATATTAATAAATTATATACAGTATAGTCCTTTGTGATTGACTTTTTTGATTTACCAGTGTTCCTCCATATTGCAACATGTTTTAATACTTAATTCCTTTTGTTAATAGAGATGTCTTTTATTCACAGGGATTTAGTTTTCACTTTTGAGGAGTTTTACATAATGTCAGAGGAAATGTTTTTTCAAAATGTGAGAATATATACGTATTGGAGATCAAAATAAATGAGTGAAACAGTATTTGCTTCTCATGCCTACAGTAGTATTCTTTTCATTTTAATTTGTTCTGTGTCTTTTAAAAATAATCCTGACCATGGTACACTAAAGTAAGTTCAGAGCTTTCTTTTAAATTTGTTTTTAATTTAACATCATGATTTACAAAGTTTCTTGTAAAGCAGTTCTCTTAGGTATTTAATGGCAAATGGATTAATCAGAAAATAGATAAATAAAAGTCAATTTGTGATAATTGTTATATCTCAAACTGGTGTTACTAAAATTGTCATCTGAGGATTTACTGAGCTGGTTGATGCTAGTTGAGCCTTCAGTGTTATTGTTTTTGCTCATTAAGCATGATGAAATTCTTGGAAACTTTCCCATCAAATTTGCTGTGGTCTGTCAGTATCAGGCAGCTGTATGCTCCAGGAGCTGTGGAGCTGGGATGATTTGGTGCTTTGGTGCCTTGATGAAGTTCAGTGTCGAGCTGTGCCAGTTCTATGTTGGAGGACTCGGGATGTGGTTGGGGGCTGTTGGGCCTTCTGAGGGAGAGGGAATCTGTCCGCCCACATTCTAGAAGGGCCCCAGACTTCTCACCCTGGAGATCTCTCCACCTGGGATGATGCAGTTATTTGCCATTTGATTTCAGAGTCCTCTAATGTCATGATTTAGCCTACAGTTTTAGAAGCTGTCCTGTAACTTTCCTGACAAGTAGCAGATAAACTGAATACAGTTATGGAAATTTTCTAGGTAATGGTGGTGAAAAGCATTTAGAAGTTTGTTTCAGGTGTGCCTCCTCCAACTCCATTTTGTTTCTTGTAGATTTCCTAACAAGAGGTTTTAGAAACACTGTTAAGCAGTGTTACTCATCTTTAACCTATCGTATAGTACTAGTGTTACCAATCATGTGACAATGATTGTAAAAACATTTTTAGGACAAACTTTGTTAATATGTTTTTGTTTTACTCTAGCAGTGCTTGGGATTGAGTGTTGGGAGGAAACTCCTGTGTTGAATGGTGTTTCCAGGGATGCTTAAGGGACCATCTGTGCTAGGCATGGAGCCTGGGCCTCCTGCTGTGAATAGCTTTTTGGAGCTATCTTCCTGTTCCCCCAACTTTGGCTCCATTTTTTTGGTTTTAGGATCATACCCAGCTATGTTCAGGGATTACCCCAGATCCTCAAGGATCACTCCTGGAAGTGATCTGGAGAGCATATGGAGGTGCTGGCAATCAAGCCAGGGTGAGGCACTTGCAACACAAGAATCCCACCCACTGTACTATCTCTCTAGCTTTTTACTTTTTACTATATTTTTAACTTATTAACATGAAACAATTTGAGGAGCCTGTAGACAGTACAGTTAGAATAAACTCCTGCTATCTCCTGACCTTTGACACTGATTTTTATTTCCTTCCCCATAGAGTCCTCCAAGGTTTCATAGAGTGTGGCCTTGGTGCCCCCGCCCCACTCCCTGAGCATTGTTGGGGTGACCTGAATAATCACAGCACCATGGGCCTGAGCGGCACCATGTCTTGAGGTCTTGAACTGAACCTCTGATCCCTCTGACCTCCTGAGCAACGTTTTGGAGTTTCTTCCTTCCAAAGTATACATTTTTAAATAGCTCAAAAGTACAAAAATATAATAATTTCCTAGATCCTTTTTGCATTTACAACCCAGAATCACAAAATTTAGCTATTAAAAAGTCATTAAAGATGCCATTAATACATTCTGGTCCTTCCATTCCCTTTTCCTTCCCTCAGGAAATTAGTTTGAAATTGGTGTGTGCTTTTTGACATTGTTTCTCTAAGTTTGCTACATTAAAATAAAAAAAAGTGACTTTTAGTATCATATGTGGGATGAGGGGCAAATATTCAGAGATGAAATGAACAGTTCTTAAGTTTGTGCATTGTCACTTTTTCTTCATGTTGTCATGTTATCATCAGTGTATGAGAATTTCTATTTTCTTTCATAATCATTTTCATCATTTTTGGTTGGTTCTGGGCCACCCCTGGGGTGTTCAGGGCTTACTCCTGGCTTTGACCTGAGGGTTCACTCCTGATAGGGCTCAAGAGAACATTTGCAGTCTCAGGGATCAAACTGAGGTTGCTTGTGTGCAGGCAAGAGTTTTACCTGTGGTGCAATGACTCCAGTTCCATTATCAATCATCACATCATCATCATCATCATCATCATCATCATCACCCATCATCATCATCATCATTCATCATCATCATCATCATCATCATCATCATCATCATTCATCATCATCATCATCATCATTATCATCATCATCATCATTATCATTCATCATCATCATTATCATTCATCATCATCATCATCATTATCATATCATCATCATCATCATCATTCATCATCATCATCATCATTATCATTCAATATCATCATTCATCATCATCATCATCATCATCATCTTCACCAGATCATCCTAATCATCATCATCATCATCATCATCATCATCATCATCTCATCATGATGTGAAATTATAAGACTTTTACATTTCTAATGCTATTTTGGGTCTGAAATGGTGTCTGGTTGTTTCGCTTTCATTTTCCCAGTGACTAATGAGGGGGGGGCACCTTTGGTGACATATTTTTTCTGATTGGTCTCGTCATATGTTTTCCCCATTTTTTTTATTGTTGAAAGAAAATAATTTTATTTCTTTCTTTTTTTTTAAGTATTTTATTATACCACCATGAGATATACAAATAAAAAAAGATATACAATTAAAAAAGTTCATGTTTGGGTTTTGTCATACAGTGTTTCAGCACCCGCCCCACCAGGCCCTCCCATACAAATAAAAAGATATACAATTAAAAGTTCATGTTTGGGTTTTGGTCATACAGTGTTTCAGCACCCGTCCCTCCACCAGTGCCCATCTCCCACCACCAACATCCCCCGGTTCCCTCCCCTTCCCCCAGCCCTGCTCCATGGCAGGTTCTTTATTTCTTTTTTTTTTTTTTATTATACCACAGTGAAACATACAATTACAAAGGTGATCATAATTGGTTCTTGGTAATACAGTATACCAGCACCCATCCCCCACCAGTGCCCCATTTCCACCACCAATGTACCCCACCCCTCCTGCCCACCCCCATGCTGCCTTAATAGCAGGTACCCCAGTTTCCTCTCTTTCTCTCTCTGTCTCTCTCTCTGTCTCTGCATCTCTCTGCCTCTTATTTTACACTTGTGGCTAGCCCTGCAGGTATTTAGAGTTTATCACTTAAGTCTCTTTGTGTATATTCAATGGTGAGTCTTAATCTGCCATTACCATTTCCCACATTTAGTAAAACACTGGTATCTATTTATGTCGTATTAATGAATGCAGTCATTCTATATCTGTCCTTTTCCTTCTGACTAATTTCACTCAGCATGATAGTCTCCATGTCCCTCCTTTGCAGGTAAATTTCTAATGTCATCTTTTCTGACAGCCGCATAGTATTCCATAGAGGTTCTTTATTTCTTTTCCCCTTTCTCTATCTTTCTCTTTTCCTTCCCTTCCAGACTATGGATTACAGAACATACATTAAAAGGTTGTCATGTGAATCCTTTTGCCTCTATTTCATGCTCAGTTCTAGGTTGGCATTAGTACCCTCGACAATTATTAGCACCCTGTTCCATTTTCTGTCTTACCTAAACTCTGACTCCCACACGTTTGTGATAATTTCCACCTTTGACAAGACCTCCTGATCTATGTTTCACTTGACCTTGGTATTGGTATCATAATATGTACATATATATTTATGCCATGCAAATAAATGCAGTCATTCTGTATCTGTCTCTCTCCTTCTGGCTAATTTCGCTCAACATAATCTTCTCCATGTCCATCCATTTATAGGCAAATTTTATAACTTCATTTTTCCTAACAGCTGCATAGTATTCCATTGTGTAGATGTACCAAAAGCTTCTTTATCCAGTCATCGATTTTCGGGCACTCTGGTTGCTTCCCAGATTCTGGCTATTGTGAATAATGCTGTTATGAACATAAAAGTAGGGATGGTGTTTCCGCTGCGTATTTTTGGTTTCCCAGAGTAGATTCCCAGGAGTGGTATGGCTGGGTCAAATGGGAGTTCAAGTTCTAGTCTTTGGAGGAATGTCCATATTGTTTTCAGAAAGGCAAATGTACCAGCCGGCATTCCCACCAACATATTTATTTCTTTTTATAATTTATTATACAACCCGTGAGAAACACGATTATAAAGATGTTCATAAGATGTTCATATTTGGGTTTCTAGTCATACAATGTTCCAGCACCCATCCCTCCACCAGTGCCCATTTCCCACCACCAATGGCCCTGATTCCCTCCCCCTCCCTCTAGCCTGCCTCCATGGCAGGTTCTTTATTTCTTTTCTCTTTCTCTCTCTCTCTTTTTCTTTTTCTTCCCTTCCACATTGTGGATTACAGAACATACATTAAAGGGTTGTCATGTGTATCTTTTGACTGTATTTAATGCTCAGTTCTAGGTTTGTATTAGCACTTTCAACAATTGTTAGCACACTGTTCCATTTCTGTCTTACCTAGCCTCTGACTCCCACACGCTTGTGATAATTTCCACTTTTGGCAAGACCTTCTGATCCATGTTTCTCC
>JAJIBD010015909.1:0-23488 GCA_021461705.1 Cryptotis parvus | reverse complement strand
AGACCTTATTCCCATGACCTGATGGAATGGTTTGAGGCTCTTTATGTTCCTGGAGTGATCAGATGCCCTTGGGCTCTACGAGCATGAGACAGGACATATGGAGATGTTACTGGTACCCGCTCTAGCAAATCAATGATGAACGGGAAGACAGTGATACAGTGATACACATCTCAAAAGGGAGATGTAGGTCACACATGTGCTTGAGTAGTAGCACACATGTGTGTGTTTCCCTTGTTCAAGTTGAATATTTTATGTCTTCAAGTTAGCTTTTATAGGGTGTCTCCCAAGCTGCCCCCTGTTAGGGCTTTCTACCTAGGTAAGTGTTTGTTTTTTTGTCAGCTAACTAGGGTGGTTGCCAAGGAGAAAAGTTGGGAGCCATTGATGGTCTTTGATATTCCTTCCTTTCCTGGCCTTTTTTGCTGGAGCTTCTAGAGTGGGGTCCAGCCTTCCTCTGGATCTGTGCTGGCTCCAGCTAAAGGTTTTATCAGGCCTCAGTTCCTATGTCGCACAAGATGGATCCTGGCAGCCTTAGGGCTAGTTGTGTTAGGGTCCGGAATCGCAAGTCCTAGGAATCATAAAGAATCCAGCCAGTAATGCAAAACACAAGCAGAGTTTATTAAGCCAGCTAGCTGGGGTTAAGCTTTAGATGTGCAAGCTGAGCCAGACCCCGAGTTTGGGGATTCTTTGGATTATATAGCCACTATTTGCGTCATAACCTACGCAAACTTAAATTCAAAGAAAACACGATTCAAAGAAAGATATCACTCAAGTTGTACAAACAAGCTGTTTTGATATGCCCCGGGATGTTAGTATGCCCTGCTCGAACCCCAGCGGTTTGTAAATAACACAAGGGGCAGTGAAACTGTTAGCTTTTCAAGGCTGCTGGGCTCAGCCTGCTCAGATGTTCTTCCAAAGGCCAGATGGGAATGATGACGTCCCCTTGGTAACTTTCCACAGCACCGTGGAGGCCCCTTGCCTTATTGAACCAGCCTGCCATTTGCTCACCTAACACTCCCCCTTTTCTTTTAGCTTCATGAGGATTCTTCCCTCATAGTTAGAATTATTAAGGGCCAGATACTGCTGTTTCAGAGCCATGAGCTGCACTGTGTTGATGCATTCTTTGATGAAAGAAACTAGCCTATTAAGAAAGCAAGGTTCAATGGTCAATATAAACAATAACACAATTAGGGGTCCCAGCAAAGTGATTATCAGGGTAGTTATTTACTGTGACATGTTGAAATGAGATTTAACCCAGATTTTAGAGTTTTCAATTCCATTTGCCATGGGCCCTTTTCCTGTTTGCCTGCCTACATTAAGCCTCCCTAGAGATTTCACCGCCTTAAATTTTGAAGGGGAAATGGGAGAAGGTCCACCTCCTATAATTGCTTCATGCTGACAAAGGGGCTTGTAGACCCTGCCTACAAAAGGGTGAAAGGTTTTGCTATCTTAGTTTAAATGGGGCTCAACCAATGAAGGTGGGATTTTTTCTGAAGTTATCAATATCTGAAAGAAAAGATTAAATCATTTATTTGCAGGGCATAAATATATATGTACATATTATGATACCAATATCCAAGGTCAGGTGAAACATGGATCAGGAGGTCTTGTCAAAGGTGGAAATTATCACAAACATGTGGGAGTCAGAGGTTAGGTAAGACAGAAAAATGGAACAGTGTGCTAGCAATTGTCAAAAGTACTAATACCAACCTAGAACTGAGCATTAAATACAGGCAAAAAAAATACACATGAAAACCCTTTAATGTATGTTCTGTAATCCACAATCTGGAAGGGAAGGAAAAGAGAAAGAGATAGAGAGAAAGGGAAAGAAATAAAGAACCTGCCATGGAGGCGGGCTGGGGTAGGGGTGGAGGGAACCGGGGACATTGGTGGTGGGAGATGGGCACTGGTGGAGGGATGGGTGCTGGGACACTGTATGACCAAAACCCAAACATGAACATCTTTGTAATTGTATATCCCATGGTGGTATAATAAAATACTTAAAATTTTTATTAGTCTTAGGGACGTTACATTGAAATTATTAGACCTTGGAGAAGTTAAAAGGCTTTTAGAGACCTAGTAAGGGCAGAGTGGTTTACTAGTTTAGAAAACACAGAAGTTAAAGCAACAAAGACCAAAGCCACATAATGCCATTTTTTTCTATGATTTTACCTAGGAGATTGGTTGATAGAAAATGACTTTAACTATACTGATTAAACTAGTGTCAGTGTATGCAGCTTTGATTTTCTTTATAGACTAGACTGCTTACTTACAGTTAGTAAATCAAGTTTTATTTGAAATTCCCAAAGGGTTACCGTTTAAATTAAGCCTATTAGAATGCATTTTATTCAGTCACCTTTGTTGAACTAGTATCTGATTTTTACAAGGTAAGTTACAGAAACATGATTTTCTCTTCACGTTCATTTAAAATTTGCCAGATGACTTAATAAACCTGATTGTTTCTTTTGCAAAAAACACAGCAAGGTTGGAGAACTCTCCATTTGGGGTAAATTTGTAGAGATAGAATGATACAGTTTAACAATATTATGTGTTTTGTTTAATTCCATGTTTAAAACCTTGAGTCCCAGTTGTTTAAGAGCACTGTAACAGGAGTCCATACCATCCGTTTAGTATTTTTCCACAGGCCTTGCCAAAAGGGTACTAAACAATTCTGTAGATATAATAGCATTTCAGTTTAGTTTCTTTCCTTAGAACACAACCTCAAACTTTTGACACATCCTCAGACCTTTTGCACATTCCTTTACATTTTGTCCTATAACTTTACTTTAAAAGCAGCTTTATTTTAACAGAAATTTTTTTCCGTACTGATATCCCCATTTTTTTTTCTTTTCCTATTTCTTTTCACATCTCAACTTACTAAGCTCCTTCAACTTATTAAAAAGCTATTTTTTTTATTTTTCATTTTAATTCCAGTTCTTTAAGTACCTTATATAGCAAAACAAGCATTTTAGTTAGATGCATTTTAAATTTCCAATACTTTTTGATTTTTATTCATAAAGCATTTAGAACCTTTAACCCTTAATACAACTTTTTTTTTTTTTAAAAACCATAACTAGCACAAATTAATAAGTTTTGCCATTTTCAGACTCTTCTTTAAAATTTGATTCCGGGGCCGGAGCAAAAGCCCAGCGGGTAGGGCATTTGCCTTGCGCGCAGCCGCCCCATGCCCATGCCAGCCCGGGTTCGGTCCCGTCATCCCATATGGTCCCCCCGAGCACCGCCAGGAGTAATTCTGAGTGCAGAGCCAGGAGTAACCCCTGAGCATTGCTGGGTGTGACCCAAAAAAAGCAAAATAATAATAATAATAATAATAAAAAAAAAAAATAAAATAATTTGGTTCTGTTTCACACATGAAGACAATATTCAGTTAACATGATGGAATTGTACTCTGCAGTACTTGTTAACCATTCTTTCAAGCCTTTGAATTCTTCATATTATTAATTAACAAATACTTGCTTTAAAAAATTCCATTCTAGGGGTCAGAGTGATAGTCCAGTGGGTAGGGCATTTGCCTTGTATGCGGATGGCCCATGCCAGCCCGGGTTCAATCCCCAGCATCCCATATGGTTCCCGAGCACCACCAGGAGTAATTCCTGAGTGCAGAGCCAGGAATAACCCTGAGCATTTCTGGGTGTAACCCAAAAGCAATAAATAAATAAATAAATAAATAAATTAAAAAAAATAATAAAATTCCATTCTAAGGGATATCCATAATAACTTCTAAATGTATGTATTGCAAGCCACAATGTATAAGAGAAGGAAGAGAGAGATAAGAGAGGCAAAGTGTCTGCTATAGAGGCAGGTTGGGGGAGGGAATTGGGGACATTGGTGGTGGGAGATGGGCACAGGTGGAGGGATGGGTGCTGGAACACTGTATGACTGAAACCCAAACATGAACATCTTTGTAATTGTATATCTCACGGTGGTATAATAAAATACTAAAAAAAAATTCCATTCTTAAAACATTGGTTAAAATTATTTGCCAGTTATTTTGCCAATTTTATTGTTAAAAAAACACCCGTTGAAGTGACTCTTTACAGCTGTGACTAAATTTTTTAAGGCTGTTGGGGACCGCTGGGGGGCCCCCAACAACACCCGGGAAAAGAGTTCCCTCCTACCTCCCAAGCTGGGCGGGAATGGATGAAAACTCAGGAATCCAGAGCAGTTTTAAAAGACTTTACTATCACAGGTTCTGATATACAATTCAAGAACAGGAAAAACCCTGGACTCTGGGTTTCCATCTGGGCCCCGGCCACATGTAGGCCAAGACAGATGCCAACATATGTTGAAGCCCAACAGAGAATGGAGAGGACGGAGAGGCAAAATGTTAAGGGAAGCCAAAATGGCAAAAAGGCCCCGCAGAGAGGAGACAGCTAAGAGGCAAGAAAGAGTGCTGTAAAGAAAGCAGGCTACAGTTTTTATATCCTTGTAACAGACTGCCCACTCCAATGGAGAGCTGTCAGGGTCAAATCCCCTCAGGTAATTTCTCCTGGAACCTCAACTAGCCCTTTGAAATGTTAATGTTACGATGCCAAGATCTGCTTTGGAAGTGCTCCTGCAAGGTAGAGTGGAGGAGGGGCTTCTGAGATGAACTGTATCTCAGAATACAAAGGCATGCATCTGTACCAAAGAATATTCTATAGCCAGTTATACATTTCTCCAAGCCTTCACAGAAGTCTCATCTTTACTTCATGGTTGTTCTTTATGTTAGCCTTTGACTTATCAGAGAGCCATGCTTGCTTGCTTGAGGCAAACAGCATTTCTCTCTAGTCTAATTACTTAGAGATCCAATGTGGCCAGGCAAATATACCCATAAGATCTAGCTAGTCCCACAATGATTGTGTCAGCATGAGAGAATATTTATACCAGCCAGTATAGAATACATGATCAGATGAAGTGCCACATGCAAACTGTCCTCCTCCTCCTATCTACAGAGTGGCCTGTAGGAGGCAATTCCAGGCCAGATGCAGAGGCTCTGGGCAGCAGTGTATTGCAACATAAAACAGCCATTTCCCCCTCTCTAGTCTATTAGCTGTTTCTCAGATTAACAATACATTTTGGAGGGGGCTGGAAGTTCCTTTCTGGTGGGGAGACAAATGGAGCTTCAGTATCTGAGCTGCCAATCAGTACTTACCCCTTCTCTCTCTCTTTTTTTTAATTTTACACAATTATTTTAAATGAAAAAATTTCTAGACCAGATAACTAACAATTTCATGCAGAAACCAAACAAACATACACTTTTTAGACATAAGAAGAAGCCCTTGATTTTTACTAAACCTTTTAGATATCAGCATAAGAAAACATTCTTTGATTTACTTTTGATAACTTTTGAACTCAGTTATTTATGGAGCAGCCTAGTTTCTCATAGAAAAATCTAACTGTTTCACAAAGCCCTGATCTTACCTCTGGTTTCCGGCTCTTGCTCCACAGCCTTTCTGAAACAGCACAGTTTCTGAAGCTTATGAGAACTTCTGATGTTGGTGACCATTTCACTTTTTAGTCAACACTTAATTTAGAAACTTTGGCTTTTTATGTTTCACCCCAAATTAAAAACACCTGGAGCTTTGCAATTTGCACATACAAACACACAGACACAGAAAATTTACTACAAACAGAGATGGCCATTATGCATACACATGCACACATGCTCTAGCAAACAATTTGCTGTCTCTGACCAAGGGGGATACTTGAGGTGGGTGAAGGACAAACCATTTCCAGAACTAACTGAGCCCTGTAGGCCTATTGAGATAAATCCTTTCAATTAGGTCAGGAAAGAGGTCTTTTTGCATTAAGCCGGCAAAACCAAATTATGAATTTTAGCATCTTAACCTAGCAGTATTGACAAATGAATTTTTTTGGACTTCTGGAAAATGGCTCAAAAGAAGAGATTTAGGGGTTACCTGATTTGTTCCATTTCTCCTGTAAAGAATGGGATTAACAAAGGGGAAAACACAACAGTAATTCCTATACACACAATTCCAACAAACACTCAAATTCTTAGACTTTCACTTGGACGGGTCCTCTGCACATTTTTTTCTCTGATCCACGCACATCCCTCTCTCCAGATCTAGATCCTTACTAGGTATCAGCCCAAGTGGCGTCCACTTAGACTGCCGGGGATGAGGTTCTTCAGGGACATCTCCCACGGTTGTCAACAATGGAGTATCCAGCGTCCAACCCTTAGTCTGCCCTAGGCAGAGATTCGTCCAGTGAAACTCAAAGACCCAGTCCTTGTGGAGGGTGGACAAGCTCTCGCACCATGGTCCGTGGAACCCACTCCAGGTCCAACATGCTCATGTCTGCCCCAGGCAGATTCTTTTTTTTGTTTTGTTTTGTTTTTTTATTTTATTTTACAATTACAAAGATACACAATTGAAAAGTTCATATTTGGGTTTTGGTCATACAGTGTTCCAGCACCCATCCCACCACCAGTGCCCATCTCCTACCACCAACGTCCCCGGTTCCCTCCCCCTCCCCAGCCCTCCTCCATGGCAGGTTCTTTATTTCTTTCCCTTTCTCTCTCTTTCTCTTTTCCTTCCCTTCCAGACCATGGATTACAGAACATACATTAAAGGGTTGTCATGTGTATCCTTTTGCCTCTATTTAATTCTCAGTTCTAGGTTGGCATTAGTACCCTCGACAATTGTTAGCACATTGTTCCATTTTCATCCCAGGCAGATTCTTGAGAGGCCTTAGTAACTCTGGTTCCAGGAGTTGTTTGTGAGCTCCCAGGACAGTGATCCCAGACGAGCCCCCTAAATGTTAGGGTCCGGAGTTGCAAGTCCTAGGAATCACAAAGAATCCAGCCAGTAATGCAAAACACAAGTGGAGTTTTTAAGCCAGCTAGCTGGAATCAAGCTTTAGGAGCTCAGGCCGAGCAAGACCCTAAGTAAGGGAAGCTTTGGATTATATAGCCACTATTTGCATCATAACCCATGCAAACTTAAATTCAAAGAAAAACATGATTCAAAGAAAGACATCATTCAAGTTGTACAAACAAGCTGTTTTGATATGCCCTGGGATGTTTTAAATGTTAGTATGCCCTGCTTGCACCCGAACGGTTTGTAGATAACACAAAGTGCAGTGAAACTGTTATTTTTCAAGGCTGCTGGGTTGAGCCTGCTCAGATGTTCTTCCCAAGGCCGGATGGGGGATGATGACGTCCCCTCAGTAACTTTCCACAGCATCATGGAAAATTGTATTTGCTCACTTAACAGTTGCTTTTATTTCTTCCCTATAACTCATTGCCATAGGGGACACTTCATCCTAACTGCCTGCCTGCTTCAAAAGGACAGTGAATGGGTTCTCAGCTTTGTAGAGTTACTCATGGTATTTTAGAGTCTCACCTAGTTTGCCTCTGGCTCTGTGCGAGGGATCCATTCTAGTGGTGCTCAGGGATCCAGTGTGTATCAGCTAGAGAGTAAGACTAGTACCATAACCATTGGTTTCTCTCGCCCTATCTCTATTTTTTGTATTGGCTTTATTATGTCTTACTGTTTTTTATAATTATGATTATCACCATTATTTTAATTCATTTTCAAATATTATAATATATAACTAGCAATATACACATAAAGATACCAACATCTTTCATAATATATTGTAAACATAGACCTATAATAAATATGTGGTATGTACAATACTTAAAATAGATGTAATTTTATTGTAATTAATTTAAATTTTATTAAAGCACCTTGATTCACAAAGTTATTCATAGTTACCTTTTAGACATTCAGTCTGGCAGCACTGATCCCACCACCAGTGTCAGCTTCCCTTTATCAGTGTTCCCAGGTTCCCTCCCATCCTCCAGTATGTCCTCCTACCCCTAACCCCAACCCCTAGCTTGCCCTCTTGACAAGGGTCCTTTCTAAGTTTGGTTGTTAAAGTTGGGTCTTTCTACCATTCCTTAACTCCACCTTTGTAATTTAATCCCCTGACCTGACCAAACCTACATTCCTTCTCATCTGTCTCTTCTCCCCTCTCCCCTCCCTTTCTTTTCTTCTCCCTAAACTCTGGGGCCAAGCATGACCTGGGCAACCCCCTACCCTTTAAAACATTGCATTTCTGGGGGCCAGAGCAATAGCCCAGCTGGTAGGGCATTTGCCTTACATGCGGCCGGCCCCTGCCGGCCTGGGTTCGATCCCCGCATCCCATATGGTCCCCTAAGCACCGCCAGGAGTAATTCCTGGGTGCAGAGCCAGGAGAAACCCCTGAGCATTGCCGGGTGTGACCCAAAAAAGCAAAAAAAAACATTGCATTTCTTCATTCAGTTATTCTTTTTGTTGTTTTCTCTTTTCCCTTCATCTTTTTTTTTATCTTTCTTGTTCTCTTGTTAAAAATTGTCATCCAGTTATTCTAAAAACTACATATAAGTGATATTATGGTGTTTATCCTTCTTCTGGTTTAGTTCATTTAATATGAAATTCCATCCATGATGCCACAAATTGCATGATTTCATCATTTCCTACAACTGTGTAGTATTCCATTGCTTATATATACCAGGTGTTTAGGATCTACTTATCTGTCTTTGGATATCTAGTTTGATATGCAGTTTTATGGGGGGGTATCCACACCTGTAGATGTTCAGGGGCTACTCCTGTCAGTGCTGGAGGTAGGGGGGAAATAAATGAGATTGGGGGTGGCCAATCAACCTGGTCTTTGGCTTTCGAGGCAGATGCCCTACCCACTGTACCCTCAGGCTCCATGTAAGGTATTTGTTTTATTTTTATTTTTTATATTTTGCTTTTTGGGTCACACCCAGCAATGCTCAGGGGTTACTCCTGGCTCTGCACTCAGGAATTACTCCTGGCTGTGCTCGGGGACCATATGGGATGCCGGGGATCGAACCTGGGCCGGCACAGGCCGGCCGCGTGCAAGGCAAACGCCCTACCCGCTGGGCTGTCCAAAAGTTCTAAGGCCTGGGTGTTGGGGAGGGGAAGGGAGCATGTAAATGTCTTTTGTGTACCCACAGTGCCATCGTGTGGCCATTGTTTGTTTAAGAGGCAGGAGCAGGATTCCGGTTGCTTTGGGCAGGGTGTGAGGCAGCATCTCTGATGTCCCACTTAAGATCTACTGACCCCTCACCACATTGCTCCTACCTGGGAAGTTCATCCTATGAAGGGATTGCACCCTAGGGCAGGTGAAAGCTGATCCATATAGCACCTTGGGGAAGAAGGCTAAAAAACCCAGGGATAGTTCAAAATGGCTGCTGCAGAGAGTTGTCTGTGACTGTCCAGTGCAAACGACCTGAACTTACAGACATTGAGTCCTTGAGGAAACTATCTTCTTGGATCCAGACTGGCCATCCAAAACGTCCCTGAAAAAATTTCCCCAGCAAATGCCTTTAGTGGTTAGTCAGTTGGAATTTCATCAGCTAAACCTAAAATGGCTGACCGAGAATCCGAGCTTAGGCACTGCAAGGTCTTGCTCTCTGCCTGCTGTGTGGCCCACAGCTCACAGACTTGCCTATAGGGTCTCACCAGCAAGTGCATGCCCATTAGGTTCTGCTCCCCTGAAGAGCTTGGGGGAACTCTGCCTTGGGCAGAGCATTCGCTGCTCAGCCCCTAGCTTCACTGTCTGTGCCCAACAGAAGGCTGGTCGGTGCTTTCTGGGCTTTTCACATTCCAATGGATGACGCTGTGGCACCTGAAATGAGAGTACCTTTCCCCCTGATACTCTATAGTCCCCTCCACATTGCATTTCTCTTCCCGTTTTCCTCAAGTTCTGTGTAGGGGCGGGGATGAACAGTGGAATGAGCTAGATGAATTAGACTAGGAGAGTTGAAAACAAGGGAATGGCAAAAGGGGAGAAGGGAGGAAAGGTAGTTGTCAGTGAAAGAAGCTGACTCTAGGTGGAGTCACCTTGAAAGTCTTGAAGAGAGGAGTGAAGGACAGCTGAGACAGTGAGTGGCAGATGGGCAGAGGGAGAGAGGAGAGGAAATAGAAAATAATGAAAGCATGTAAGAGCCAGCAGCTGGTAGGCCAATTAATGTAGACAAATGACAATGTGATCTCAGCTTTTGCTATTCATGGCTTTCCATTCATTCCTTTCAATTCTTGCCTTACAAAAATGTCCTTAAAGCCAAACTGGAGCCATTGGAAACCTCTTCTTCAAGCCATGTTGTCGGCGGAGGCCCTGACCAGCAGCCCCCAGCACAAATGAGGAAGACCTAGATCTTGCCGGAATTCATCCCTGCGGAAAAGGAGAGGGGATGGACTTGGGAGAACTTTGTCTTGCCTCTGCTGCTGAGAAAGGAAAGACTGACTTCGATGCAGCGGGAGCTCTGGATAGCAGTACTCCCTTTACTGAACACAGTTTAAGCCTTTCATACAATATATGGGGTGGAGGGAGTACAAGCACACACATCACAGAGCATTTGCAAGCTCCTGGGCCATTGTAACAGAAAACAGTCACAGATTTAGCATTTTCAAGGTAACATTTGCAAGGTAAGGGATCATTGATGTATGTATTCCTGTGATCAGAGGTTAGAAGACCAGGCACATTCTGCTTCACCTAGCTCAGATAAGCACAGATGTTTTGGGTGTAACCATAGGGTCTTGTGGCGGAAAGTGCTGGACCCTAAGGCTAGCAGTTCAGAACCCAGCACCATATCCTGCTTCTTGTTCAGGTTCCACCTTATGAGTAAACAGTCTAGATCTAAGAGAGTATCTACAAGTGAGTCTCTTCCACTTCTATGTGCCCTAAGAAGAGGTAAGGCGGGAGCTGGAGAACTGGATAATTACTTTCAACATCGCCACCAGTCAGCCACCAGCACTAGCTCCTCCCAGAGTATTTCTCCACACATCCTCTTCTTCCCCTATATATAAGATCTACAGTTACACTCACACACACAAACACATCAGAACCACTGGTATTCACTCTTGCTCACACCCTCACTCAAGTCTGGACCCATGCCACACTTTCAATGGAATGATTTCTGTTGTACTTGTACTGGTTGGACAACACAAGCAGTTTTGCAAGTCTGTCATCCTATCTTACTGTCCCCCACTTCTGCCCCACTACTACGACAACCACCCTTGCATTACCACAATCCAACACACACAGGCTGCCTGAATGTCTGCACAAAATGGAGCTGCTCCCTTCCTGTGTTCCCTGTGACAATTACCTGAGGAACAGTTATGCCCTATCCAGTTGCGGTCAACATTGTATGGGCCTAGTGACTGGGGGAGGTTTAATGTCTTTAACAAGACAAGCAGCCCATTATCAGTGGTTAGGTGAGGAAGGGAATCTTTTGAGGAAATCTTCTGGCCTTTGTAGACTGTAGATTTGGTTAGCCCAAGCTGGTGATCTCACCAGTTGAACCTACAGCCTTCGGAGGAAATAGAGTCATATCCAAAATTGCTGGCAAGCCAGAATCGTGGCCACGAAGTTACCTGGAGTATGTTTCTTGGATCTCTGTATATGTGTGTTTGGGTGCTCGCTGTGTTATAATTGAAATCCTTACTGCTCACCTATTTAGGAGCAGAGGGCATGAGAAATGGGTTTGGCAGAAGGTGGGGTCAGCGCTGCAGGGTGTCATCCTCGTGGGCAGTGGTTGTCCTCCTGGCAGTCATGGCCATCAGTACTGGTCCTGGTGTATGTATTCGGTCTTTGTGAGTGTCTTTTTTTCCCTTTATTTTTGTAAAATGCTGCTAACTTTTAGGACCATAACTAACAATGATCAGAGCTTACTACTGACTCTGTGCTAAGGGATCCCCTCCTGGTGGAGCTCAGGAATGCAAAATGTGGTGCCCAGGATCCAGTGTGGGACAACCAGGAGCAAGTGACTTAACCGTGGGACTCTCTGGCACTATCTCAGCCTTTTTATTGACCATGTTATGTTTTACTGGTTTTATGTTTTTGTGACTGAATGTTATACCATTATTTTGTTTTCAAACACCATAGTCAATAATATACAGCCTAACTATATACAAGTTTTTGTTTTTATTGTTTATATTTCAACCTTCATAGTTTGGTAACACTTTAAACATTTCATAGCCCTATAGTAAATGTTACATTTAAATAGGTCTCACTGGTGGAGGGCGGGTGCTGGAACACTATGTGACCGAAACCTCCAAACATGAACAACGTTGTAATTGTATATCTCACGGTGGTATAATAAAATGTTTAATTAAAAAATAAATAGGTCTAATTATACCAACAAATATTTTTATTATTTTAAATTTTTATCAGTATCATATTTAATTTTCATTTTAACTCATTATTCTTTATTTCTTGATTTTGGGGTTTGAAGCCACACCGTGTTTACACAGTTCCTAATATAACTTTGTGCTCAGGAATCACTCCTGGTGGGCTCAAGGGCCATATGAGATGCCAGGAGTTGAACCTCCTTTGGCTGTATGTACCCTAACCACTGTTCTATAGCTCTGGCCTATCAATAATTTAGAAATGTTTTTCATTAATGGATACTTTTTTTTTTTTTTAATTTTTACAATTACAAAGATATACAATTAAAAAGTTCATATTTGGGTTTTGGTCATACAGTGTTCCAGCACCCATCCCTCCACCAGTGCCCATCTCCCACCACCAACGTCCCGGGATCCCTCCCACCTCCCCCAGCCCTCCTCCATCGCAGGTTCTTTATTTCCTTCCCTTTCTCTCTCTTTTGACTGGAGAACTTCCAGCTCTTACGGAAAAGGTCAGAGTGTGTTAGGTGAGGGGAAAGTCAATTTTTTTTGTGTATCCACAGTGCCATCATGTGGTTATTGTTTGTGTCAGAGACAGGAGTAGGACTATGGTGTCTTTGGGAAAGGCTTGAGATGGCAGACTGTTCATTATGGAGGTAATGGGTAATCTCCATTACCCTAAAAAGGTCAACCCAATCTCACCACTACATTCCAATGCAGAAAGTTCATCCTGTTGAGGGATAGAGACCCCAGAGCAGGTGAAAGTAAACGATATATCTTCCTGGGGAAGAAGGCTAAGAAACTTCAGGGCTGGTCAAAAATGGCTGCCACGGGATTTGCCCAGGACTGTCTGTCTAATCAAATGACATAACCCACCAGAACAGTGAGCTCTGTGCTATGCCCTCTGAGGAACCTATGCTCTACCCAGAACGCCCCTGAAAAGACTCCTCCATCTAATTCCCTAGTGCTTGCAGTCTGTGCTGAATTGTTATCAAGGGACTGGATCCAAAATGACCAACAATGAAGCCCAATTCAAGCACTGCAAAAGTCTGGTTGGCATCTTGCAATGCCACTCTTCACTCTGCACTGTTGATTTCTCCTTTCCTTAGCTGGTAAGCAATCTTAATAATATTTCTATTCGTTTTGTATAAACACAGTCAGAGATACAGACACTTATCTACACCCAGGATTAAGTTTAACAGGAGTGGCTATTCCTAGGAACATCTCTTTTTTATTCCAGATTACAGTCCTCTAGCCAGGTTATTTTGTTTCCCTAACCCCAACAGAGTCCTTCATCAGTTGCTTATCTTTGGGTCATGGCAGAATTTGTTCCATGACCATAGTCTTAGTTCATTATATTGCTTAGGACACTTAGTTAGTCCCAAATTGAGCACACCTTAGTTTACTTCATGGTTTGCCCCAGGCTAGTCCAGTCCTGCAATGGGACCCTCTATTTGGGGTGTAAGAAATTAGAATCAATCTAAGGGCTGCTGAGGTTTTGAGTTAGGAAATATAATGGATGCCCAGGAGTAACTATTTCAGAGTTAATTATCTCCTATATAAAAATGCATAGCCTTAACTGTCTTCCAGTATCTATACAAAAGGACTTTGCTTTACCATAAGAATATGCAAAGGGCATACAGGAAAAGAGAAAAACAATATTTCATTTACAATGTAAAACCTAGGGTTGACAAGTAGGAGACAGGACTGTGAACAAAGGGTAATCCAACACAGGAAAACTAAGAACAAGAAAAGTGCCTTGCCTACTGGACTCTCTCTGGCCCTGTCTCTTCTGTTTTATTAAGTCTTATTGTTTTTAAGTTATTGTGATTATTAATGCCATATTTTATTTTCAAATATTACAATAAAGTAATATAACCAGTTTAAACATAATCATGCCAACTAATTTTAAAAACATAGTGCAAACTTACAGACTTCTAATAAATATGTGATGGTTAAAAATATATAGATATAACTTTATGGAGTAAAGTTTATGAGTAAATACATCCTATCATTTTTAACCTTTATTATTAGTTTTTAGAAGATTTTCATTGACAGATTTTTTTTAATTTTTAATTTTTACAGTTACAAAGATATACAGTTAAAAAAGTTCATATTTTGGTTTTGGTCATACAGTGTTCCAGCACCCATCCCGCCACCAGTGCCCATCTCCCACCACCAACGTCCCCGGTTCCCTCACCCCTCCCCAGCCCTCCTCCATGGCAGGTTCTTTCTTTCCCTTTCTCTCTTTTTCTTTTCCTTCCCCTCCAGACTACGGATTACAGAACATACATTAAAGGGTTGTCATGTGTATCTTTCTGCCTCTATTTAATGCTCAGTTCTAGGTTGGCATTAGTACCCTCGACAATTGTTAGCACACTGTTCCATTTTCTGACAGATTTTTTTTTAACTTGAGGAATTTTACAGTCCTGGTCAGGAGAGGGAGTGGGGGAGGGGAAGGTACCAGGTCATCTGTGTATCAACAGTGCCATCGTGTGGATATTATTTCAGAGGCAGTGGCAGGATTCAGGTTTGGGGCAGGGTTGGAGCTGGCAGGCTGTGTTGATTCTGGTGCTGCTGGGTAGTGATAGGTAGTCTCCAATGTCCCCCCACAAGGCCAGCTACACCCTTGCTTCCCCCACGTCTACCCAGAAAGTTCACCCTATCAACGGACCTGGGCCCCACTGTCTGTGAACAATGATGCATGAAAGCTAAGAAACTTTAGAGCTAGTTCAAAATGGCTGCCACAGTTGCCTGGGACTGTTCCTAGCAAATGACTGAACCTCTCAAGGCAGTGAGCACTGTGACTTGAGAGGATCCTGCGCCTTGATTCTAGGCATCCCAGTCAGAATTTCCCTGAAAAGACTGCCCCAGCAAATGCTTCTAGTAAGTGCAGTCAGGGCATGGTGAGTTCCTTTCACAGAGCACACCTTTCACAGAGCAGACCTGGAAGCCCGGCACTGCAAGATCTTTGGGGCTGCCTGCTTTTTTGACTCCAGGGTCCAGAGCTCCCATTTCTGCCTATATTGCTCTACAAGCAAAATCATAGTTTCCTATTTTAACCAGACCCATGATTGCTTCTTAGTCTCTGCTTCCCAGGGAAGGAATTGGGGAACTCTGCCCCAGAGAAGGTATAGTAATGCTGTCTGGAATTTTCATATTCCACTGGATGGCGCTGTGGCACCAGAAATGATAGTATCTTTTTCCCTGACATTGTGCAACCCCTCTCCCATTGCATCCTACCAGCAAATTTTCTTAAGTTTATGCCTGAATGCACCAGGTTGAGAGGTAGAAAGGGCTAGATGAATTGTACTAGGAGGGCTGGGAGAAACGAATGGTAAAATCGGGAAAGGCAGGGAGGGTTAATGACTGTAAAGGAAGCTAACTGGAGGGAGACACTTTGGAAGACTTGAAGGTAGGGAAGAAACATGGGAGGCAGAGAAAGAGACAAAGAGGTGGGGAAGATAGAGAGAGAAAGAGAGGAAACTGGGGTACCTGCTATTAAGGCGGGTGGGGGATGGGAGGGAGGGGTACATTGGTGGTGGAAATGGGGCACTGGTGGAGGGATGGGTGCTGGAATGCTGTATTGCCAAGAGCCAATTATGAACACCTTTGTAATTGTATGTTTCACGGTGGTATAATAAAAAAAAAACAAAAGAGGTGGGGAGAGGGAGAGGAGAGAGTGACACTGAAGCCAACCTGATGTAGGCAGATAAACAAAGGAGGGCTCCAATGGTAATGGAATTCCTAGGAAGTAATAAAACCAAGACTTCCAAGGCTGCAAACACAGGAACCAAGGCCTGGTAAAGCTTTACCTGGCTTAGAGACCAGAGAATGCTGGATTCCCCCTCCAAGAGAAGCTCCAGCGGGAACAAAGGCCAGGGGGGTGAATTTCAAAGAGTCAGGCCTCTGGGATGGTCACTGACAATGGAGCCTATAATGTTGGGTACATGTTTTTCCAACTTCATTGAAGGTGTATGTTCTCTAGGACTGATTGTTAGCGCCTGGCTCATAGATTTCTATTTTAACCAGGCCCAAGTCATGTCATACTCAGTATTTCCAGAGCCCTGATGAATCTTTCTCCCTGGGGAGATTGTGGACTTTAGGCAGCCAGGGCAAGGGGGTTAGGGGGTTGCCATGGTCTGTGCAGGGACCAGGGCAGAGGGAGTGTGGAGTTTGGATTTGTCTCTGTCGGTTGATGTCTCTGTGCCTTAGACGATTGGTTGCTGACCAGTTTTGATACCAGAAAACTGTGATCTTGGCTGGGTAAGTATAAGACCCATTCCAAAGAACACTACCAACTCCACCCATAGGTCCTTAGGGTTGCAGGGTATGCAGGCAGAGAGGCAATACCAGGATAAGGGCTTTTTATGAGAGAGGACCTTGGAATCCTGTGGTAGGCAGTGGATCTGGAGATCATTGCTCAAGACCGCACCTGTGCTTACCCGGCCACCCTTCCTGCCACTCAGTGAGTGTCTCTAGAACACTGTGACATCCAAAATCCTCCTGCTTCTCTTTTCCAGACACTGATTTCTCTAAGAGTCTCCCCAGTGCCTGCACCGTGTGTTTGTCAGAGTGCACATGCACAGGCAGTGGCAGACTAGCAGCCTTGAAAATGCAGAGACGGAGAGCTCTGGGAAAAGAGGAACCCAAGTCCCCGGGTATCAGGCAGCTGACTCGAAATATCTTAAGAACATTGGAAGAGAGGAGTCCTTATTTGAATATTCTTCTGGGGCATGCTATTCCTGAACAGAGGCAAACCCTTTAAAAAAAAACAGGAAACTAAAATAATGTATGACTGAAACCCAATCATGAGCATTTTTTGTAATTGTGTATCACACGTCTGTCACAGACATGGGGCAGAGCTGCTACTTGCTCTCCCTGTGCCCAGCCGCTCACAAGGCGCCCAGGAGGGATGGTGGGTTCTAGCCCTGCCCTGCCACTCCAGCAGAGCCTTGCAACAAGCCAGACGACCCCCCACTCCATGAGGGCTTCCATTTTCCACCTCCGAACTTCTCTCTCGTCAGAACTCCACCCAGCAGAACAGCCTATCATAGCCTGGCTTTCGAGGTCGCTTGCGGCCGCACGGTTCATCAATAAATGCTGGACTTAGAGATGACTACAAGAGTATGCTACCTGCACGGCAGAGCCTGGCAAGCTACCTGTGTTATATTTGATATTCCAAATACCGGTAACAATTATAGACTTCATTCCGAAATGGATTGAGGCGCTTTATGTTCCTGGAGCAAGCAGATGCCCTTGGGCTCTACTAGCATGAGACAGGACATATGGATATGTTACTGGGGCCTGCTCAAGCAAATCGATGATGAACGGGAAGATAGTGTATCACACGATGGTATAATAAAAATTTTTTATAAAACAGGAAGGAACCTCTACTCAAGTAAGAAACTGATGTGGCTCTTTCCCAGATATGAGACATCAGGGCACAGAGGGACTCCTTATTTGTGGATAGTGCTTGCTCAGGGAAGGATAGCATGGATGTGGAGCCACAAGTGGGCAGGACACAGATTCCCAGCTGTCTGCAACAGGGCTCATCAGGCAAAGTATGTGACATTTAGGTGTGGCTCATTTGGATCGGCTCATTTGAATGCCCCAGCACAAGTCTGTCCCTGCCTTGGCCTTTGCTTCCATGTAACCTGATCATGCCCAAACACACTAGTGGCAGGTTTAGGAAAGGAGGTTTGTGGTGGCACGGCACCCAATGTCATGATAGGGCTAGGATCTCTACAGGGCTGGGTATTGATGGACCGCACCAGACTGACACCCTCTCTTCACATTCCCACCCCCACCATTCACTTTTCTTGCTTAATTTTCTTTGTTTTTTCTTTTTAGGTCACACCCAGCAATGCCAGGGGTTACTCCTGGCTCTGCACTCAGGAATTACTCCTGGCAGTGCTTAGGGAGACCATGTGGGATGCTGGGGATAGAATCCAGGTTGGCCGTGTGCAAGGCAAACGCCCTCCCCGCTGTGCTATTGTTCCAGCCCTCTTGCTTGATTTTCAACTCTCCCATATCTCTACACGCAGACCTGTCTCTGGACTGGGCTCAGCCCCTTATCTAAGGGTTGACACTTTGGTTTGACTGAGGGCTTTACTCCTAACAGGCCACAGGAGACCAGAGCTGGTTCCAGTTGTCCACCTGGGACCCACAGTACCTTTAAGGTCACATTTATTCTTTGCCCCTATGCCAGTTTTTCTTGGCTGTCTCTGTGACCTTGTGGATTCCCCTTTGTGTGGAAGGTGCCCATTGATGAGTGCTAGGAAGATCACTCTTTAGGAAAATGTTTTATAAATGTTTACCATAAACATGGAAATGACCAGGTCCCTTGTGGACGAGGAGCCAAGAGGCTGCTCTAGCCACCAACAGATTATGTTCTGTCCCCTCTATTTAATTGATGATTCCCATTCCAACCCCAGCACACACACTCCATTCCCTTTGCACTTGACCTTGGTTATTTGGGGGCTCCCAACTCTGCTCTTTGACCCTGTTAGCCTATCCTGTGCTCATTGATCCCTTTCATACTTTGAAATATGTTCATTACATCCTGGCACAGGGAGTGTGACTCAACCTCCCCTTCTACTCTCTCCAGGCCCCTAAGGCCTATTTGTGGATCAGTCAGAGCCCTTGAGGTGACATAGCAGTGATCCGTGTGACCACAGGAGGCTTGCCAGGATGCCTTGGCAACTCTGGTCCCTTTTTTCTCCCTAGTCAGTAATTCAGTTTGGGACTTTACAATCTGCTGTTGTGCATATCGTCACTCTTACACCCGCTTCTACCATCCCACCAAGAGACTCACTACTGGACTAAATCCAAGACAGAGTTGGCACTGGCATAGTCAGTGGCAGGCTTTCTGGAACTTTTCTTTTCGCTTTAGCTTAGATGTTATTGGGAACTTTGTGTTCTATGAGTCCACATCCCTCCCACCTCCCACCATTTGGTCTTTTGGTTCTAAGGATGCCTTTGTGAAGGATGCATAATTTGCAAAGTTTCCTTCTTTCCTTTCTTCAATCAGTGGGGGTGCGTCCATGTCATCCCTCCTGAGACAACCAACTTGAAGTTATTCTTGGATCAAAAGGCAATGTGATTTCAGCCTAGCTACTCATGGCTTTCCATTCATTCCAAGTCTTGCCTTATAAAAGTTCTTCAAAACCAAACAGGAAGTTGTAGCAGTATCTTCATTTAGCTGTGTCCTTTTTACTTATTTTCCACCTTGTGACCCAGCAGTCTTAACTAAGAGTGGATCTACAGAGTATCCCTTTCACTTCCATGTGCCCAAACTAAATGGCACATGCTGGTTTTGGAGATGTTGAAGATCTGGAAAATTACTAAGAACCATACCCAAATGCCATGGCACTACCTCCTCCCCATATATCTTTTCTGTCCACCCCCCGTATAAATAAGATCCACACTTATTACCTCTAATCCAGACCCCACTATGCTCACAAGAATATGACCCTTTTGCACTTTGTACTGGTCAGATAATATAGGCAGCTCTGTAAGCTGATGTCATCCTGCCTGACTGTCCCCTACTTCTGCCCCTCACCCCTACCACTACAACCATTTCTTTATCTCCACCATCCAAAGCACACTCATAGGCTGCCTGAGGGTGTGTGCACAAAATGGGAACTTCTTCCTTTCTGTGTTCTCTGTGATAGTCTTTTGGGACACATAGTTAATACCTAGGCACTGGTCATACATATGTTCAGTGCTCTTGCTTTTGTCTGTGTTCTGTCTTTGTGTGTGAGTCTCTGTCTCTTTCTTTTTCTTTTTATAATTTTGTTAAATTTTAGGGACCATCTTAAGCAATGGTCAGGACTTACTCCTGGCTCTGTGCTCATGGATCCCTCCTGGTGGTACTAAGGATATCATAGGTAGTACCCAGGATCCAGTGTGTGTCAGTCATGAGCAAAATAAGTGTCTTAACCACTGGACTCTTTGGCCCTATCTCTGCTGTCTTATTGGCCTTAATTTGTCTTACTGGTTTTATGTTACACGATTATGATTATTATCAGCGTTATTTTATTTAACTTTCAAGTATCATCATTAGCAATTTATAGACTAACACTATACATATAAATATTAATATTGCAGCATTATAAAATATGAATCTATAATATATACGTGATATTTAAAATACATAACTGGATCTAATCATTGAAAAGTATACCTTATCATTCACACTTTTATTATTATTAAAAGTTTTTTTACTGATGAAACTTTTTTTTAAACCTGGGAAATTTTTTCAATTCTAAGGTGGGGGAGGGGGAGAAGGCAGCATGTAGATGTCTTTTTTGTGTAACCACAGCGCCATCATGTGGATATTGTGTCAGAGGCGAGAAAAGAGCTAGGGTTGGTTTGGGTTAGCTTGGAGATGGCAGGCAGTATGTTATGGGGTGAGGGAGAATCACCCTCAAAAGTTTCCTGCCACCCTCTCCACTCAACTCCTAACCAGAAAGTTTATCCTATCAGGTAACCAGATCCGATATTTTACTCTGGCAAAAAATGCTAAAAAATGTACTTGGGGAGTTCTAAAGTCCACAGGAATTGACCCTTGATCATCCTCTCTGCAGATGATTCGACATCCCAGAATCAGTGAGCTCTTTGATGGTATCCTGAGAGGAAACTGACCTCTTGTGTCTAGATTGGACACCAGGAACTCTTCTGCGAAAGAGTTCCTAGCAAATGCCTCTCGTGCCTGCAGTCGGTGTGGATTTGCTTTCTGTGCCTAGACCCAAAATGGCTGACCAGGAAGTCCAGCAACAGCGCTGCCAGGTTTTAGGGACTGCTCACTTGTGGCCCTGAGGTTCCCAGAGCTGCCAAGCTTGCCCACAGGGTCCCACCAACAGGAAGATACCCTTCTAGTTTCTCCTTCCAGGGAAGGGAATCGGGGAAATGCGCCCTGATCAGAGTCCTGACTGCTCAGGCCCTTGCTGATAGCGTCACCATTTGAGGCCCAGCACAGATGCTGTGTGGGGCTTTTTTAAATTCCACTGGATGGCAGTTTGGCAGCAGAAATAACAGTACCTTTTCTGGGAAGCTTTGCTGCCCCCTTCCCCCTAATATAACCCCTTCCCAGCTTTCCTAAAATTCTGAGTCAGGGATGAGCAGTATAATGAGTTACATGAATAGGAGTTAGATGAATAGCAGTTATGAGTTAGATAGAATAGCAGGGTTGGAAGAAAGGGAGGGGGAAACGGGGGAAGGGAGGGAGGCTGGATACCTAGCAGGAAGCTGAATGTATGTGGAGGCACATTGAAGGACATGAAAGGAGGGATGGGAGAAGGACAGCAAAGAATGTGATGGACATTGAGGTGGTTAGGAGAGGCATAGGGAAAGAATGTAAGGGAAATAAAAAATAATGAAATCGTGCAAGAACCAGATACTGGTAGTGAGATAATTGTAGAGAAAGAGCAATATGTTCTCAGTCAATGTGATCTCAGTCAGTGTGATCTCAGAATTATTCTTGGCTTTCCATTTCTTCCAGTTTTGCCTTACAAAAGCTTTTCACATGTAATCTGCTATTTGAGAAACCTACAGTTTAGCCTTGGGGACTGCAGGTTTAGCCAGCCCAAGCTTGTGATATCAAACTGAAGCTGCAGGCCTTGGGAGAAAGCATGTTCATATCAAAGTTTCATGGCAAGCTAGCATGGTAGCCACTAGCTACCATGAGTGTGACTCTTATGTCTGTGCATGCATGTGTGTGTATGTGTTGTGTGAGAGAAAGCATGTTCATATCAAAGTTTCATGGCAAGCTAGCATGGTAGCCACTAGCTACCATGAGTGTGACTCTTATGTCTGTGCATGCATGTGTGTGTATGTGTTGTGTGAGAGAAAGCATGTTCATATCAAAGTTTCATGGCAGAGCTAGCATGGTAGCCACTAGCTACCATGAGTGTGACTCTTATGTCTGTGCATGCATGTGTGTGTATGTGTTGTGTGAGAGAAAGCATGTTCATATCAAAGTTTCATGGCTAGCTAGCATGGTAGCCACTAGCTACCATGAGTGTGACTCTTATGTCTGTGCATGCATGTGTGTGTATGTGTTGTGTGAGTGCTGTCTCATAATTGAAACACTCACTGCTCACTCTCACCTTGTTTCCCACAGTCAACTTACTATTCCAGAGCAGTATGTTGGAGAGCCTCGGGGTACCCAACAATATGGAGGAACTAGTTCCCTTTAATCTCAAAGACTGGCATCACAGGGACAAACCAGTTCAGCTCAGTTCCAAAAGCCTTTACTAATTACCAATAATAAACAAACTCTGCTATTACAATCTAAGATAATGAGAATACCCAGACCTCTAGCTCTTAGTCAGTCTTCTGACCATGCACTTGGGCCCCAGGTCTCCCACCAAAATGGATGGATCTCCCCAAATCGTCCTTTTATAATACCCCAAAACCAGAATCCTTTCTTTAGGATGGGTTATGTCAATAAAGATTAACCAGCTTTTAGGTGTAGATGTTAGGTGGTGTTAGGTGGTACTACAACTCTGTTTCAGGTCTAAACAAATGATAATACTAGGGCCTTTTCCCTTCCTCAGAGACCATCTCTTATGTCAAAACACTGGAGAGAGAGGAATAAATCTTAAGGGATGTATATTCATGGGGAGAATCACATCATAATTTCATGGACTTCATGCAATCTAGATGGTACCCAAAGGGTCCTTATTTCTACTCTGCACCAGGGTAATTCTGAGTGTCCTGTCCTCTGTTTATTGAAAGGGTCATGCTTGCTTGCCTGAGGGCAAACTAGATGATTCATCCTTTGATCTTGGCAGAGTTGATAAACTGTAGTCTCAGCATAGCTAGGGTGGTGGTCTCCTGGTAAATTCTAACTGTCCCATGCTTGGACCATTGGCTGTTAAGAGGAATTGTACCCAATCTAGAAAACATTGAAATCACAGTAGAGATTATAATAATATTCCAAGAGTTATTAATTCCCTAGTCTGAATGACTCCTGTAACTTTCACCCACCCTTTATCAGTATTTATACAAAGGCATGAACCCTGGCTTAAATACATGTAAATAGCTTAAATGTAAGTAGCTTAAATAGCAAAGATCCTAACTAAGCTAGCTAGGCCCTGTGATCCAGCACAGTGAGCCTGAGATATAAGTTTGGTAGAGGGACGGGCTAGGGCTGCAGGGTGCGGCCTTCTGGGCAGTGGTCACACAGTCATTTGTGCTTCATGGTCAGTTCTGGTCTTGGTGTCTGTGTTCTGTCTTTCTATGTGTTTCTTGCTTTTTATATTTTAAGTTTGCTAAAATTTTTAGAGCTATTCTTCATGCTGTGCTCAGCAGTACTC
>JAJIBD010015908.1:0-17760 GCA_021461705.1 Cryptotis parvus | reverse complement strand
GGGCTGGAGTGACAGTACAGAGGGTAGGGTGTTTGTCTTGCATGTAGCGGACCCAGGTTCGATCCCCCAACCCCCATATGTTCCACTGAGCACTGCCAGGACTAACCCTAGAGCAGCCTTGGTATGACCCCCAAAACCAAACCAACAAAGTTATTACTTTTGGTTTTTAGGTTACTCCTAGCAGTGCTTAGGACTTAGTCTTGGCTCTGTGCTCAGAGATCATTCCCAGTGGGGTTTGGGGAACCATACATGGTGCCAGGAATCAAACCCAGGTTGGCCACGTTTGAGGCAAGAGCCTTCCCGCTGTACTGTCTACTGGCACCAAACTTTTATTTTATATATATATATTAATTATTCAAACACAAACAAAGAGATAATACATTATTTTGTATTCTTTTTATTTTTTTAGCGGGCGCACACCTGGCTGTACTTACACTTACACTGGGCTTACGCTGGGCTCTGTGCTCAGGGATAGCTCCTGACAGACTTGGCTGACCATACATGGTGCCGGGCATCAAATCCACGTCTACAGCATGCAAGGTAAGTGCCCTCCCATTGTACTGTTGCCCTGATTTCAGGACATAATTGTTCCAATCACATGCCTAAATTGAGGTATGTAGGGAGCTAGGAACAGAACTACATCACCAACAGAATCAGTGTCAATGACAATTTGTTGAACAGCTGTTGTAAAGTCCTAGAAGAATGAATGTAGTGCAGGGACCACCAACAGAAGCAGTCCAGTTCTGCTGAGGAGGTGGAGGGGGAGTCATAAAAGAAAGGGATATTTGAGCTGCGCTCTCAACGGTCAGGAGAGTTTCACTGGCCCGGAAATTTCTGGGTATCAGACAAGGTTTAGGACTTAAGGAAAAACTCCCAGGCCTCTCTGAACCCCAGTTTCCACCTCTATAAAGTGGCAAAAGACCAATATGGTAAGGGGTACAGTGAGCATTATTTGGAGCATACGGCAGTGATGAAACACAGGGACTAACACGGATTGAGTAATAATTTCCAGTATCCTCAGTGTCAATACCATTATCATTGTTGTGATTCTTTCATTTTGGTCCATGTAGGACAATAGTCATTGTTTCGGTCAGCTTACAAAGAGCTTTGGAGCACGGCTAAAGCTCTGTAAAGGCTCATGTTGCATTAAAGCGGCCACAAAAAAAAAGGCTTCATCACGGAAACTTTATTTTTTTAATCTTCATTCATTCATTCGTTCGCTTCATTCGTTCGTTCATTCATTCATTCATTGCTTTTTGGATTACATCTGACTATGCTCAGGGGTTGTTCCTGACTTGATACTCAGGACCATGTGGGACGCTAGGGATCAAACCCGGTTAGCCCTGTGCAAAGCAAATGCCCTACCCCGCTGTGCTATCACTCTGCCCTCCTCCCCCCCACACCCCTCCCCCACCAAGAGCTTTAAAACCAGACAGCTGTAGACAGTGTATTAACCAGGGATAGAAAGTCTAGAAAGTCTAAGGGCCCATCTGTAGGGAAAGAGTTCACACTAAATTCAGGACAGGGAGGTTTGTTGTTGTTTGGTGTTGCCTGGTTGTGGTGCTGGCAAGCAAACCCAGGGCCTCACACGTGCAAGGCCAAGTGTCCTACTGCAAAGCCCCATCTCCAGGCAGAGCAGGGTGGATGAAGGCCGGTTGATCCCCTTCCCTGCAGTTGGAGGTATTGATGGAACATTCCTGGGATATCAGGATGGGTTTGCTCACAGGTAAATGCATATGTTAATTTTCTTGGGGTTGGATGTGGGCAGGCTTTGAGCTCATTCCATGGTGGTTTCAGTGCTGTGCTTTATTTCTTGCTTTGGGGGATACTCTCAGCGACTTTCAAGGGTTACTCTTGGTTCTGCACTGAGGAATTACTCCTGTGGGTTCTCAGGGGCCATATAGGATGCTGGGGATGGAACTTGAGTGGGCCGCATGCAGGGTGGCGAGTGCCCTCCCTGCTGTGCTCAGTGTGCTGGTGCACCAAGGCCATTACACCAGTTCCTTAAGAGAGCTCAGAGGGGCCAGAGAGATAGCACAATGGGTAGGGCGTTTGCCTTGCATGCATCCGACCCAGGTTTGATCCCTGTCATTCCATATGGTCCCCAAGCACTGCCAGGAGTAATTCCTGAGTGCAGAGCCAAGAGAAACCCCTGAGCATGGCTGGGTGTGACCTAAAAAAGAGGGCTCAGAGACAAACCTTCCCTGAGTTCAAAACAATAAAAGAGGGAGGTAGGGCATGTACCTTGTGCACCTGGATTTGGTTCCTCTGCACTCCCTGAGCACCAATGGGTGTGGTTCAAAACTCAAAAACAAAACAAAATCAGCAGGAGGGCAAAGGAGTTGGGCCTTGTGCCCTATGTGCTGAGCACAGACCAGGCAGATGAAGTGCTAGAGCCTGCAACTCTGCATCTGTGTCCCACTGCCAGCCCTGCCTGGGCGACTCCCCCAGCCCAATGTGTGTAAGCCCCACTGAGGGGATCACGACCCCAGAGAGCACAGTCACTAGAGGGTGTGCAGACACCAGGGCCTGAAAGCACAACCTCCGTGGGGCCTGTGTGAGGGCTGCAGCGTCCGTTCAGAGCATGAGCCCCAGCAAAGCCTCCACGGAAGAGAGAGAGGGGAACCCTCACGGTGAGGAGGAGGAGGGGATTATTTTGAAAAAAAAAATTGGAAAGAAAATGGGTTCCAGATGCCAGTCAAGGGGGACGGAGCGATACCACAGTGGGGAGGGCTTTTGCCTTGCATAAGCGACCCGGGTTCAATCCCGGCATCCCATATGGTCCCCTGAGCACCGCCAGGAGCAATTTCTGAGAGCAGAGCCAGGAGTAACCCCTGAGCATTGCTGGGTGTGACCCAAAAAGTGAAAGAGGAAAAAAAAAAGATATGCCAGCCAAAGTCAGAGTGAAGGGAAGAGCAAAGGGGTGAATTTGATCCCTGACAACTATATGGTCCCCCGAGCCTGCCACGAATGATTTTTTTTTTTTTTTGTTTGGCTCACCACCTGGCAATGCTCAGGGGTTTCTCCTGGTTCTGCACTCAGGAATTATTCTTGGTGGTGCTCTGGGGGACCATATGGGATACCAGGGATCAAACCCAGGTCGGCCGCATGCAAGGCAAATGCCCCACCTGCTGTGCTATCACTCTGGCCCCATCTTTTATTATGTTTTGTTTCAGGGGTGGCATCCAGGTTACTCCTGGCCCTACTACACTCAAGAACCTCTCCTGGTGGTGCTCAGGGGACCATGTGTTATGCCAGGGATTGAACACATGCCCTGTACTCTCTCTCCAACTCCTCAACTCAGATTTCCTTTTTCTTCTCCTCCTCCTTCTTCTTCTCCATCTCCTTCTCCTCCTCCAACTCCTCCTCTTCTTCTTCTCCTTCTCCTCCTTCTCCTTCTCCTTCTCCTTCTCCTTCTCCTCCTCCTCCCTCCTTCTCCTTCTCCTTCTCCTTCTCCTCCTCCCTCCTCCTCCTCTACTTCTTCTTCTCTCTCTCTCTCTTTTTTTTTCTTTTTGGGTCACACCCGGCAATGCTCAGGGGTTTCTCCTGGCTCTGCACTCAGGAATTACTCCTGGTGGTGCTCGGGGACCATATGGGATGCTGGGGACCGAACCCAGGCCTATACAGGCTGGTCACGTGAAAGGCAAACACCCTACCCACTGGGCTATCGCTCCGGCCCCATCTTCTTCTCTTCTTCCTTCTTCCTTCCTCCTCTTCTTCCTTCTTCCTCTTCCTTCTTTTCCTCCTTCTCCTCCTTTTCCTTTTTCTCCTCCTTTTCCTTTTTCTCCCTTCTCTTCATCCCTCCTTCTCTTTCTCCCTTTTCCTCCTTCTCCTTATCTACCTCCTTCTCCTCCTCCTCTCCTTCCTTCTCCTCCTTCTCCTCCTCCTCCTTCCTCCCTTTTTTTTTCTTCTCAGGTCACACCCGGCAATGCTCAGGGGTTACTCCTGGCTCTGCGCTCAGGAATTACTCCTGGTGATGTCAGGAGACAATAAGGGATGCCAGGGATTGAACCCAGGTCAGCTGCATGCAAGGCAAATACCCTCTCTGCTATACTATCACTCCAGCCCCTCAACCTGGATCTTCTTTCTTTTTTTTTTTTACAAATTAAACATATTATTTATTTATTTATTTACATTTTATTATACCACCGTGAGATATACAATTACAACGTTGTTCACGCTTGGAGGTTTCGGTCACACAGTGTTCCAGCACCCGCCCTCCGCCAGTGCCCATCACCCACCACCCATGTCCCCAATTCCCTTCCCACGTCCTGCCTAAATGGCAGGTTCTTTATCTCCTCTCTCTCTCTCCCTCTCTCTCTCCTCCTTCTCCTACACAATGTGGTCAGCCTGGATCTTCTGAGGCCTGTGGATTCTATTCTAGTCCAAGGAAGGATCAGGAGGGGATGGGGGCTGCTGTGTATGTTTGTTTTGGTGATGTTCTTTGATATCTTTGATATTTTTGGGGGATTGGGTTTGAGGGTTCTTGTGGTGTTCAGGGCTTACTCCTAGTTCTACACTCAGGGATCATTCATGGTGAGGCTGGGAGGGTACTGGGGGCATCATAAGCAGCCCCAGAGATCGAACGCATGAAAGGCCGTGTGTCTGGCTGGTGCCTTATGCACTGTCTCTCTCTAGCCCGACCCTGGTCCTGTTCTTGAAGTGCTGTAGGGGCAGGTGCCGCTGACCTGGATGTGCAGAAAGGGAGAGCAAGTGTGGAATGTTTGACAGTGCCTGGGAGAGGGAAAGGGCGAATGCCTTTCCCCCTTGCTTCCGTCAGCAGTAGTGACTCATTCTACCACCACTGAGCACTGGCTCCTTTTTGCTCGAATTCCTGCTGACTGTTCACTGTCTCCCTCTGCCATGAATGTGCCCCCCACTCCCCACTAACGTTACTGCCAGTCCCCAAAGTGTCACCTGTAAGGGAGGCCCAGCAGAGTGCCCAGTAGGTGGCCTGGGGTGGGGGTCGAGGGCTGGATTCTGAGAGACGTAGCTCTCACCGTGAGGGCTCCCACTCTCTCAGGAGAGGACAAGGCGGCAGCCTGAGGCCTGTACCCTGGAAGGGAGCATGAGGGCCAGTCTATGGGTGTGCAGAAGCTCCAGGCCTGAGACCTTGAAGGGAGGCAGTGACCAGCCTCACTGTTCCCAGACCTCTACAAAGATGCCCCCACCCCCCAATGACTCTGGCGGTGAATCTGGAATCTGGGGGTGGGTGTCCCACTGCCCTCTGGGGTCACACGTTCTATCCTGCTGTGTGCCCACTCCATGAGGGAGCCAGGTGCCTCCCCTGTTTCCAAGGCAAACCTGAGACTGAGTGGCTGTTTCCTAAACAGTTCTAGAGGTTTTCGAGGACATCTGTGGTTCCAAATGGGGAATCTGATTGAAGTGTAAGTGGACCTCACTCCTGACTTTGGAATAGCTTAAAGAGCTTCTCGTGCTAATGCATTGGTTCATCAGAGGCAGGGCAGAGAGGTCCACCCACACAGCCATCACTGTCCTGCTGGTAACTGCATGAACTTGAGCACATCCCTGAATACCTGAGACTCAGTTTCCCCACTTCTGGGAAAACTAATGCTAATAACTATGCTAATAACAGCACATACTTCAGAGGGAGGTTCTGAAGGGCAGAAAGAAGGTTGCCCTGTAGGAAGCTGTGGGGCGTGGAGGCACAGCTCAGAGGGCCAAGAATATGCTTTAGATGCAGGAGGTCTGGATTTGTGCCTGGACCATCCTGCGGTCCACCGGAGCGACCCCCATCAGAAAGCCAGGAGTAGCCTATGAGCACTGCCCAAAACAAAAGTGAAACTGTAAGAACAATGCCTGGAGGCCAGGAATGTGCTTTTGTAGTTAGAGGCCTTGGGTTTGATTCCCAGTTCCTGACACTGCACAGACAAATAGTAAATGAATAACGCAAAGGGCACTATGCTGTAGCCCAGAAGAGAAAAGAAACTCGCTCTGGGGTTCCCGTTGCCTTTGTCCTCTGGTGGGGAGGTGGGGCCAGCCCTGGGTGGAGCTGACCTCGGAAAGGAGTGCTGCCTGGGGCCGAGCCACCCCCACCCCCTTAACAGAGCCTCTGAGAGGCTGGGTGGGGCTCCCTGAAACCCAGGAGGAAAAATCCATCAGAGGGCCCAGTGTGGTTTTTTTTTTTTTTTTTTTTTTTTGCTTTTTGGGTCACACCGGTAATGCTCAGGGGTTTCTCCTGGCTCTGCACTCAGGAATAAATACTCCTGGCGGTGCTCTGGGGGACCATATGGGGTGCCGGGATCAAACCCTGGCTGGCACAGGCCGGCCGCGTGCAAGGCAAACACCCTACCCGCTGGGCTATCGCTCCGGCCCAGAGGGCCCAGTGTGATTGGCTCCTCCTGGCTCCTAGTAACTCTCACTTTAAGATTTTTTTTTTTTTGCTTTTTTTTTGGGTCACACCTGGCGGTGCTCAGGGGTTACGCCTGGCTCTGCACTCAGGAATCACTCCTGGCGGTGCTCGGGGGACCATATGGGATGCCGGGGATCGAACCTGGGCCGGCATAGGCCAGCCCCGTGCAAGCAAACGCCCTACCCTCTGGGCTATCGCTCCGGCCCACCCTCTTTGGGATTATTAGGGTGTAAGCCACCCTGGGTGGGGGCCTGATGCAGCCCAGGTGTGTGCTTTCAGAGAGGGCAGGTTCAGCTTCCTGCCGGGAATGGCTTCCTCAGGGGGTTGGGGAGGCCGTTTCCTCTTGGGCCTTCGGCTCCTCCCAGGGAGCAACCAGGACAGGGATGAAACCAGGGCTGATGGGACAGCTCTGTGGTCTCTGAGTGGAATCAGCTGTCACCCGAGGAGGTTCCCCACAATCCAAGTCAGGTTCCCTGTGAAGATTTGTGCCCAGAATGGCCATCACCGCGTCCTTCTTTTTTTTCCCATGGGGGGTTAGGGGACACTCGCAGCAGTGCTCAAGAGACCCTTCCTTCTTGGGGATCCAACCCCAGGGCCCTTCCTTCACTCCAGGCAGGCCTGTCCTTGGGTATCTCTTTGCCCCACCATCCCATTCCCCAGGTGAGAAAATGGAGACACAAGGCAATTAGCTACTTAGGAAGCGAGGAATGCTGCATTTTCTCTCAAGTTGTTAGGAAATTTCTCTGCTACCTGGCACTGGTGGCCCCACCCAGCCCTGCTTGGCAGTTGGGGGACTCACAGCTGTGAAATGGAGCTGCCTGTGGCCCTAAGGCTGGAGGCAGGTGATAGTCAATGGAGCTGCAATGATGCATTCAGTGTGTGTGTGTGTGTGGCGGGAGGGGCACTGGCAGGAAAGGGAGCTGTCCCATGCCTGTGTCAGGTCACAGGTACCCTGAGGTGCCTTCAGAACCTTCTGTGGACTGTATGACCGCAATGACCCGGGATTGCCCCTGAGAGCCCTGAATATGGTCTCCAAAGAGAACCACTCTTCCTTCCATGGCCACATTGAGCCTCTACAAAGCTCTCAGTAGTTCCCAAAGTAGATGACACGGTGCCCTGGGGAGCACAGGGATGATCCAGGTGTGGCAACAGCTGGGACAGTTGGGGGGTTCCCTTCCCCTTTCCTCTCCTTCCCTCCCATCCCCTCTCCTCTTTTTTTTTAATTTATTTATTTATTTATTTATTTATTGCTTGTATTTTTGCTTTTTGGGTCACACCCGGCAATGCTTAGGGGTTTTCTCCTGGCTCTGCACTCAGGAATTACTCCTGGCGGTGCTCGGGGGATCATATGGGATGCCGGGGATCGAACCCGGCCAGCACAGGCCGGCCATGTGCAAGGCAAACGCCCTACCCGCTGGACTATCGCTCCGGCCCCCCTCCTCTTATGGAGTTTGGGGGACCCTGTGAGGTGCCAGGATCAAGCCCGATTCTACTACATCCAAGGCAAGTGCCTAATCTGCCATTCTCTTTCTCTTAGGTCTCCAATGGTGCTCAGGGTTTCCTCCTGACTGCACGCAGGGATCACTCCTGGCAGTGCGAAGGCACCATATGCAGTTCTCAGGCCTGAAAGGGCATTGGCCATGAGCAAATCCCTGTACTATCTCTGTGCTCCTCATTTTCTTTGTTGTTTGAGCCATACAGGGGCTGGGCTCCAGGATTACTCCTAGCAATGCTCAGTGGACCATCTGTGGTGCCAAAGATGAAACCCCAGACCGCCCATGTACAAGGCTTACCTGCTATTCTATCTCTGTAGACCAACAGTTAATCAAGGGGCAGTGACAATTGCTATGAGACTGAGGAACAGAATAAGCAACACTTCTTTTTATTTTTATTGTTATTTATTTATTTATTTATTTATTTATTTATTTATTTATTTATTTTGCTTTTTGGGTCACACCCGGCAACGTTCAGGGGTTTCTCCTGGCTCTGCACTCAGGAATTACTCCTGGCGGTGCTCGGGGACCATATGGAATGCCGGGGATCGAACCCGGCCGGCATGGCCGGGCCACGTGCAAGGCAAACGCCCTACCCTCTGGGCTATCGCTCTGGCCCCAGAATAAGCAACACTTCTGAGAGGCTGCTTCAGGGCCACCTCAGTAAGACAAGACAGGTTTTTTGGTTTTGTTTTCATTTGGGTTTTGGGGCCACACCTGGTGATGTTCAGGGCTTACTCCTGGCTCTGCATTTGGGGATCACTCTGGAGGTGCTCTCAGGGGACCTTATGGGATGTGAAGGATCAAGCCTGTGTTGACTGCATACAAGGCAAGAGCCCTCCCCCATGGTGCTATCTCTGACCCCAGTAAGACAGGTTTGGCTTCTTTGGGGGCAGGAGGGCCTCCAGCAATCAACCCACCAAGCAGGCAAGGTCAGATGGCTAGAGGCTATGGCCTGGGACCACAAGGCCACTCAGGCTTCACCCAGGGGCGCTGGAGATTCTTCAGGGCTGGACCTAGAGATTATGGGTCCGGAGAGTCTGTGGGGCTGGGGACTGAACAAGGGTTAGATTTAGGCGAAGTTTGTGCCCCTAACTCTGGAGTCATTTCCCCAGTCCCCGTTTGCTTCTTGAAACAGGACCCATTTAAGCTGACACATGGACGTGAGTCCAGATCAGGGCCAGTGCTCTGGGCAAGAGCAGGAGTAAGCCCAGAGCACCACCAACTATGGTTCCCAAACCAAAAACACTTTAAAAAAAAAAAAAAAAAGGCTGAAGTGTCCTCGGAGAACGCAGACACAAGGGCCAGGATGCAGGCCCTCCTCGGCTTTCTGCAAGCACTTTGTCAAGCCCCTGTTACGGAGTTCTCCGAATCCTGCGGGCAGCCCCCAGTAGAGCTCACACACCCCCACAATGCCCAGTCAGTGAGGGTCAAGCTGGGAGCCAAGTTCTAGGGATCCAAAGAAACATCTCATCTGAGGAGAGAGAAAAGGAAGGACCCGGTCCACGAGGGCCAAAGGGCGTAGTGGCGTTGGGAGGTGTGGGACAGAGAACAAGAGGCCAGGGGTGTGGAAGCAGAAAGGAGTGGAGAGCTGGAAGAGATGCGAAGGACTGGCTTCAGGGTGGCATCATGAGGCTAATGGGGGAGTGGTTTTCTGAGGGGTGATGGGCTCAGGAGCTGGACTGCAGGGCACCCCTTGTGGGCAGACCTGAGTGAAGCCGGGCTTCTGGCCTGAGAGGAAGTGGGGCTCCTGGGAACAGAAGATAAAGGGGAGGGGGCCCGAGACTGTGTGAGTGTACATGCATGTGTGCAGTGTGCCTGTGTGTGCACGTATGTCTGTCTGCCTGTGTGTGCATTTGTTCGTATGTGTGTGTATGTCTGCATGCATGCCTGCACCTCCTATGTGCATGTATGGGTGTGCTTGTGTGTATGCTTGTGTGCCCGTGTATGTATACGTATGCATATAAATGTACTGGTGTGTACATGTGCGCATGCATGCTTGTGTGTGTGCAAGTGTCCACGCATCTGGAGTATGTCTAGATAGTGGAAAGCAATTCTCAAAAGGGGAGTCTATCTTTTTCTTTTCCTTTTGTGCTTTTGTGTGTGCATGTGTGTGTACGTGTGTGTGTGTGTGTGTGTCAGAGGCACACCCATCAGTGCTCAGGGGTTGATCCTGCACTCAGGACTTAATCCTTGGGGCTGGAGGAATACTCCAGTGGGTAGGGCATTTGCCTTGCATGCGGCTGGTTCCAGGTTCAATCCCCAGCATCCATATGGTCCCCTGAGCACCGCCAGTAGTAATTCCTGAGTGCGGAGTCAGGAGTAACTCCTGAGCAATGCCAGGTGTAACCCAAAAAGAAAAAAAAAAGGAATTAATCCTTGTAGTGCTCAGGGGACCATATGGGATGTCAAGAATAAAGCCCAGGGGCCAGAGGCGATGGTCCAGTGGGTAAGGCATTTGCCTTGCATGCAGCTGACTTGGGTTTGATCCCTGGCATCCCATATGGTCCCCTGAGCACCGCCAGGAGTGATTTCTGAGTGCAGAGCCAGGAGTAACCCCTGAGCATTGCCAGGTGTGACCAAAAAAGCAAAATAAATAAATAAATAAATAAATAAATAAATAAAAAGAATAAAACCCAGGCCAGCTGCATGCAAAGCAAACACCCTGCTCACTGTACTGTTGCTCTGGCTCTAGTCCATCTTTTTATAAGAACATAAGAAAGAAGGGAAGATGATAGGGCTAACTGTAGAGTGGGGATGCTGACCTTGGTCTGTGGTGCTCCCTTTTGTGTTGGGACTGTATTTCTTTCAAGGGCTCCCATAAGAAATTATCACCAAATGCTGGGTAGTCATGTCCTGACCCTGAGTGCTGCAGGTGAGAAGTGTACCTGTCTCCCGCAAGGCCTTGGCCTTGCCTTGATATCTGATTGTTGGGCTCTAAGCAGCTAGTACTGGGGTCTGGAACTTTCCGCCATAAAGCCCTGGGGAGTGGGGTCCAGAGGTGGACCCTGTTCTCCAGCGTCTTATGGCCAGGCCCCAATACTAGCTGCTTAGAGCCCAATGCTTGATGTATCAGTTTAGTCTGCTTCCTCCCTCACAAGGAATGTGTGTGTGTGTGTGTGTGTGTGTGTGTGCAGCTAGGAGTGATTCCTGAGTATAGAGCCAGGAGTAACTATTGAGTATCACTGGATGTGACCCCCAAAATAAATAAATACAAGGGCAGACCAAAGTCCCTGGTTCAAAGAATTTTTTTTTTTTTTTTTTGCTTTTTTTGGGTCATACCGGTGACACTCAGGGGTTATTCCCTGGCTCTGCACTCAGGAATTACTCCTGGCGGTGCTCAGGGGACCCTATGGGATGCCGGGGATCGAACCCGGGATGGCACAGGCCGGCCGCGTGCAAGGTAAACTCCCTACCTGCTGGGCTATCGCTCCGGCCCCTGTTCAAAAGAATCTTGAAAGCAGCTGAGTTCAAGACCAGGTAGGTAGTTCTCGGAAGTGAAAATCACCAGGCATTTGTGAAGACGGAGCTGGGGGTCCCCCTTCCCCTCTCTGTCCCATCCTGGAGGCCTGGTGGACCTGCCCACGAACTGCTCAGGGCTATTGAACATCATGCAAAGACTTAGACACATGGGGAGAGTTGCCATCCGGCTCTCCCTGAGTCAAACTAGTGGAAACAATCACATTCTAGAAACTCGAAGTAAATTCAAGAACAGAATTGGACCAGATCTCCCATAACCAAGAATAGGGAAGAGGGGCCGGAGAGATAGCCCAGCGGGTAGGGCATTTGCCTTGCACGAGGCCTACCCGGTTCGATCCCTGGCATCTCATATGGTCTCCTGAGCACCGCCAGGAGTAATTCCTGAGCAAGGAGCCAGGAATAACCCCTGAGCGTCGCCAGGTATGACCCAAAAGCAAAAAAAAAAAAAAAAAATAGGGAAGAAAATAGATTCATCAATAACATTGCCATGTATGTGCTTTAACAGTCAATACAGCCAGTGCCAGCAGGCATGGGAATTGGGGTGGGTGGGAAATGAGGGTCTTTGGTGGTGGGAACACACTGGTGGTGGAAGTGATGTTAAAGTATGAAACTTTCTATCAGCAGTATTATGAAAACCTTTTTGCTTTGTAAATCACGGTGTTTCGATAAACAAACAAACAAACAAATAGATAAATAAATACACAAATAAAAAATAAAAGAATCTTGAAGTCCATCAAATAGATTATCTCCCAAGATTCTCGCTTTGCATAAAGCCCCACAATTTGCATTATAGGGTTTGTCCAAAGTTGTCGCCATCCCCGCATATTCCCCTGGAATCAACCAACACTCTCCTTGCTGGCCAAGGGCAAATGTACATGCTCCCCATGGCCCTCTGGGTGGCCGAGAGATAGGGCCCCCTCTTGCCTTCTCTTGTCTCAGGCACTCCTGAGATTCAGGCTCACAGTGGGATGGAACCAAAAAACTCATCAGTCTTCAGCGTCTTCCCATTTCCTCCTCTCGACCCGGAACTTCCAGTTAATCCTGTGAGAATCGAGGTCCTGGTCAGGCAGGGGTGAGCCACCAGCAAACTGCAGCTTTTGGCGCTGCCTGGGAAAGTGATGATCAGAAGATCAGGCAGAGGAGTAATTCCTGAGTGCAGAGCCAGGAGAAACCCCCTGAGCATTGCTGGGTGTGACCCAAAAAAAGCAAAAAAAAAAACAAAAAAAAAAAAAAAAAAAAGATCAGGCCGGAGCCAATCTCGAGCCTGGGCACTGTGGGACTCACTCTTCTTGCTCCTAGAGCACTGCTCAGTCAAGGAGGTGCACACAGGCTGAGAAAAGATTCTCACTTTGGGGTTGTGGGGGAGGGGTGTTTGGACCACACTTGGCGGTGCACAGGTCTTACTCTTGGGTTCAGAAATCATTCCTGGTGGTCTTCAGAGGATTATATGGAATGGTGGGGATGGAATCTCAGGGGGACCACAGGCAAGGCAAATGCCCCACCTACTGTACTATGGCTCCAGTTTGAGTAGAGACTCCTGAATAGGGGGCCGGAGTCATAGTACAGTAGGTGGGGCATTGGACTTGCACGAGGCCAACCCAGATTCGATCCCCGGCATCCCATATGTTCCCCGAGCACTGCCAGAAGTAATTCCTGAGTGCAGAGCCAGGTGTAATCCCTGAATATTGCTGGTGTGACCCAAAAAGAAAAAAAAAAATAGAAACTCCTTAATAAACATCAGCTCTCCATGGTAGGGTCTCTTTTTGGTCAGGAGGCCTTAATTAGAGTTTGATCAAAGTCTGAACCTGGGGCCAGAGCCCCAGGAGAGCGTTTGCCTTGCATGTGGCCTACCGGGTTTGATCCCCGGCATCCCATATAGTCCCCCAAGCACCGCCAGGGAGTAATTCCTGAGTGCAGAGCCAGGAGTAACCCCTGAACATTGCTGGGTGAGACCCCAAAAGCCAATTAAAAAACCCAAAAAAACAAAAAACCACCAAAAAACAGAGTCTGAACCTGCATCTCAGAGAAGTACACGTGCATCCATAAGGGAGCTCAGACGGTTTTACTGGCACCATCCATCAACTTGTTCCTGAACCTAAGATGAATAAAAACCCGATGGGTTATCCTCTCCCCACTCCAGTTTCCTGAGAAAGCTCAGGTCACTTTGGGTGATTGATTGGTAATTGAAGGGCTCCCAAGTTGTGCATCTATTTAAAGGGGGAATGCAATAATCCACAGCTGAAGTGTAGGCAGTGCTGATACTCTTGTTCCAAGCATGGCTTCCAGGGTTCGTTTCCCTCAAACAGAAGCAACTCCTCCCCTTAAAACTCTGCTTTGGGAAGCTGGAGAGGCAGAGGACAGATATGAGAGTCAGTTGGTAGAAAGAGTTCAGGGTGTGCGGGGTGTCCCCCCCACCCCCCCATTTATAAACAAGGCTCAGTGTTTGCAATGCATATGTGATGTTTCCCGCTCCCACACTGTGGAGGGGACATTTTCTATTTCTCTTTCTTCCTTTACTCTTTTTCCTTTCCTCTTTTTTTTTTTTTTTTTTTTACCATACTTGTGGTGCTCAGGGTCACTCCTGACAGGCTAAGAGGACCACGTGGGATGCCGGGTTGGATGCTAGGTAGATAGCATGCAAGGCAAAAAACATCTGACCCGCTATATGTACCATCTGTCCAGTCTGGGAGTTCTTTCCAAGGCCTCATCCTAGCAGTCTGATCTGTGTTCACTCAGGGCTATCAGTGGCGAAGTGAGGACGGAACTTGGGGGGAGGCCCCAAGCAGGTCTTCAAGAGGACACCCAGTGCCGCCTTGGACAGCTAGCTAGAACTGGTCACAGGGAGGGGCCAGGACATCGTCATTGTGGAAGACCCAACCATTCACTTCCTCCTCCACCCCTCCCCCAAACTATCAATCCACTTTATTATTACTTTTGCTTTTGGGTCACAACCCAGCGATGCTCAGGGGTCACTCCTGGCTCTGCAGGAATTACTCCTAGCAATGCTCCAGAAGCCATTATGGGATGTCGGGATTGAACCTGGGTTGGTCATGTAAGGCAAACGCCCTACAGGCTGTACTACTGCTCCGGTCCCACTGTCACTCTACTTTAGAGTCTGGAGACTAACCTGTACCCATTTTGGGAAGGGGGTAACACGAGGCACATATAGGAAACTGTTTCAGGGCCTCCTGAAGCCCCAGTTTCGGAGGATGTCTCTATCATGGTGTCCTCATTGAAGGGGCCTCCTTTCTTTACTCTGCAGGCATTGTTTAAGGAGTGCTTAAAATTAGAAGCCTCTAAAGAAGAATTGGGGGCAGGGGGCCAGGGTTTCTTGGCGGGGAGGTGTCTCCAATTGCTTGGAGGCTGGCCACGTGCCCAGTGGAGGGAACCCGATGCGGGTTGCTACCCGGTGGGGGGGGTCCCAACTCTGTGGCCGCCCTCCCGCCCTCCTTTTGCTGCCTGGGCCTCGGGAACCCGGGCAGGGGCGCGGGGACCATTCCTAGAGCCACTGCCTGCGGGGAGGGAAACGGCTAGGGCGGCGGCCGCGGGGTCCCCAGTGAGCTCGGCCGGGGCGCAGCCGTCGGGGTCCCGGGGGCGGGGGGCGGGGCTGCGAGTTTCGGGGCGAGTTTGCGCGTGGGGCCGGGCGGGAGCGGCGGAGGGGAGGGGGAGTATGCCGGGTTGCAGCCGGGCCTCGGGGCGCGCCCGGGCCGCCGTCCCCACCTCCGCCTCCTCCTTCTCCTCCCTCCGTCTCCGTCTCCTCCTCCTCCTCCTCCTCCTCCTCCTCCCGCAGTCCCGCCGCCGCCGCCGCCAACATGGCTGCGCTCCCGAGCCGGGGCCGCGGCCGCCGCTGAGCCCGGGCCGGGCCTGCCCGCCAGGCCCCGCGCATGGCCCCGGCCGCCGAGCGCCCCGCGGCGCGCTGAGTCTGCAGCCGCGCGCCGGCCCCGGGGAGCCGCAGGGCCGCGGCGCGGGCGAGCCGGGCGCCGGCCAGCAGGGCGGGACGGGGCGCGGCGCCGCCACCATGGAGCCGCGGCGCCGGGAGCTGCTCGCCCAGTGTCAGCGCAGCCTGGCCCAGGCCATGACGGAGGTGGACGCCGTGCTCGGGCTGCTCGAGGCCGCGGGCGCGCTGAGCGCGCGGCGAGCGGCGGCAGCTGGACGAGGAGGCGGGCGGCGCCAAGGCGGAGCTGCTGCTCAAGCTGCTGCTGGCCAAGGAGCGCGACCCGGTCCCCGAGCTGCGCGCCGCGCTGGAGCAGACGCAGCCTCACCTGCTGCCCATTCTCTACCTGCACGGCGTCGTCGAGCCGCCGCCGCCCGCCGAGGGCGCGGGTGAGTGTGGGCCCCCACTGGGCCTCCCTGCCGCCTTGCGTCTCGCGGGCTGCAGCGCGCCAGGGGGCCAGTGGGGGTGGACACTCCGGGGCCGCGGAGCTCCTTGCACGGGGTGGGGTGCTGAGCCTCCCCGGCTGACCCCAGAGGGAGGGCCGATGGCGGCGCGGGAGAGATCCTGATGTCACACCTCCTTCCCCTCAATCCCCCTCGGTCCTCCTTCCCGTAACAATGCTGAACACTGGGTCCCAGGGATCCAAGGCGGCAGGGGTCCCCCTGCAGCCCCTCCATGGCCAGACGCTGGATGACCTCGAGGTCACCCCCAGCCTCTTTTCTCAGGCCCTTCAGCTTCTATCAGTTTTGGGAGCTTCCTTCCAGTCTCAGCCCAGTGCTCGAGGCCAGGTGGAAGAAGTGGGACCCGGGCCAGGGTCGGCACGCCCTTCCTTTGGCCCGTCACCCCGTTTGAGGCCCGCCCGCGGGTGCCTTTCAGCTCCCTTACTTGCCCAGCTGCCCCTGCCCCAGTACACGCTGCCCCGAGCCGGGGCGATGGTGCACAATGCCCGCTCGGTGTCTTTGGGAACTACGGGCCGGAAAAGTTGGGGAAGTTGCATTGCACCATGGGAAAATCCTAGTAGTGGCTGCTGGGGCTCCCTAGCCCTCCGTCGCCGCCGCTGGCCCACAGGGCCAGCAGCGGGCCAGGAAGAGGAACGCTGGGGCCCCGCGGAGCTGGGGGCCTGCAGCTAGCGCGGGTCGAGTGGCAGGCTTGCAGTGGCTGGCCCCAGAGCGTGCAAAAAGCAGCTTCTGAGACTAGGAAGCTGCAGAAAGGATCAGAGCGCTCAGGAAGAGAAGCGTTTATGGGGCACCTGCCTTTGTGGCCTGCACTCTGTTTCATTACTTTTAATTGTTACTGCTCTGGGTGAGCTGTTATTCCTGCTTGCCCAGGGAGAAAAACCCTAGTTTGCAGTGGTTAAAATGCCCTAGGCGCTGGGCACCCAGAGTTTTGAATTAGGACGGACCTATTGTCTGATTTCACCTCTTTGGAACTAGGTGCCGCCTTTTCTAAACTTCTTGTCTCCATTTTGCTAGGTGAACTGTTTGCAGGCTAAGAAACTGCCCTTGGCCTCTCCGTGGACCTGGGCTGATGAGACCTGTTTATTTGATTGTTAAAAGCCTCCCTTGTTAAGGGAGTGATTTTATTTAAAGTGGTTTCTGGTAGCTGCCATGATGGTCGCTGGTCCCTTTTCATAGAGAGGAAACTGACAGTCCAGACTGTGGACCACACACGTGGTTCCATTGGTGGCCTTTACACCTCCGCTTTGGGTTTCTGCCTCTCCATTGTGGGGCTCCCTCAGAACCCCGCTCTGTGTCCCCGGTAGTGGTTCTGAGCTGCTGGACTAAGGCTTTGGAAGATGCAAAGAAGCTCCATCAAGTATAGCTGTGAGGTTAGGGGCAGAGAGAAGCTTCTGCGGCAGCTCTTTTCTTTTTCTTTCTTGGCTCTCAAGCCACACCAGCGGTGGGTACCCAGGGCTTACTCCTGGCTCTGCACTCAGGGATCACTCCTGGCGCGGCTCGGGGATCATACGGGGTTAAACCTGGATCCACCACGCTGCGAGGCCAGTGCGCGTAGCTGCTGTACTATATATCTTTTTTTTTTTCTGCTTTTTTTGGGTCACACCCGGCAATGCTCAGGGGTTTCTCCTGGCTCTGCACTCAGAAATCACTCCTGGCGGTGCTCAGGGGACCATATGGGACGCCGGGGATCGAACCCAGGCCTGGCAGGCCTGGTGGTGTAAGGCAAACGCCCTACCCGCTGGGCTATCGCCTCCGCCCCTACTATATCTCTTCAACTCCGACTTTTTCTTTTTTTTAATTGCTTTCATGGATCTATTTTTTTGAAGGAAGAAACTTGTGAAGGAAACTCAGAAGTTAATTTGGCTTGGACATGTTTGAATCAGTGCTAGATTTCATGTCTGGATAGGATAGTTGCCATTCATGAGGTACCCTCACACCCCTATCCCCTCACGCCATCCCTGCTAGGGAAGCTTGGGCCTTCTTTCTTGGCAAAGTTGTAGGAGCTGGTCCTGAGCTCTGAGA
>JAJIBD010015907.1:30000-39371 GCA_021461705.1 Cryptotis parvus | reverse complement strand
CGAAGTTTATTAGTATTCCTTTCTTTTAAGTTTGGTTAAATATATTCCTTACATGTTAAATTTCTACTGGAATTTCTTATACTGTGAGGATAGACTACATATAGGTTCGTTAGTAGATGTTAAGACCACTTTAAAGACATGAATGAACTCTTTCCTGAGAGGAAAATCTGTAGCCATTATATCCTCAATAGGATTTCCATGGCATCCAAAAGCCTCTACAAATTTCTAAGAATGAGTCTGAGCAAATGGATAAATGAAAGCTCAGCTCCAAAGAAATGAGAGCAACGTCTACAGAAAATAAAATAATATGCCTCCATTACTTGGAAGCAGAAAGAATCCAATGTAGACACATTGGGTAGAAGACTTGAAGTTCACGTCTTTAAAAATAAACTTGCCTTCTTCATAAATTCGGATGAAGAAACACAGTTACAAAGACTTCTAAAAGAGTTTTTTAAAAAGCCAGTGCTTTCATCCCTAAGTCTGAAAGAAAGGAAATGGTCAATCTGAACAAAAGGTCAGGAGGTTAAGAACAGTTAAAATTTCTATTATGAAATCATACAGGTAGTTGAAAGGGGTGCATTCTGTCTTAATTAAAAATAAATAAAATTATCTCTTAACAGAGTGATTTCCATTGTACTGGAGAGGAAAAAAAGGAGAGAAAATATAGAATAAAATGATATTAAATAAACCTGAGTCTCTAAGTGATAAGGAAAAGGAAAGGAGCACATTTTCTGAGACAATCTCAATAAAAAGTTATGAGGTAAAATTTAGAGCACTTGAGACAAGTTTTGGGGAATTTTGGCTACCCAAAACTCCAAGCCCTAATGATGCTGTTGTTTTGAAGTAACAGAGAAAACACCCCCAGGCAATAGTTGAAGGAATCTCCTATGAATCTCCTAAAACTCCTGAGATATGCATGGGATAAAGATGCCAAGAGAAGAAAGGAGAGGGTTGCAAGAAACACTTCAACTTTGCAGAATATGGGAACCAGATCCACGAAGCCTTCCATACACATACAAAAGCACCAAGTGTTTTCAGAATGCCTGATGGCTGTTTACAGTTCAGTCAGTGATGAAAGGAGCAGGTGAAACTCAAAGTCTGGTTTTCAGCACATACTTTGCTATTCTAAGCACAAGAAAACCTCCTTCAAAGACAGGAAACTGGTCCTTGAAATGTTCACAGACTACAGACTTTTCCTGCCTTACACCTGGAATGGAAGAGACAATAGCTCATTGCAAGCCTTGATAATGAATGTCTTATAAGCTCAGAAAACCCAAATACATATTTGTTTTAAATGAGGCATAATTGCTACTTATTCTGCTCTAACATGGATTTCTTTCTCTGAAGCAACTTAGAGTGTTTCTAAAGTTTTTGGGAGTGGGGCATCTAAGAAGTGCTGAGATGGTTCAGGATTTATTCCTAAAGAAATTCAACCATTAGGACTGGAGGTTCAACGTTTGGGGTGATGCAGTGCTACAGAAGGTCTTTAGAGCCACATTCTGTGCTTCTCGGAGCTATATCGTGCCAAGGATCAAACGTGGTTGTTGTGAATGTAAGGTACATGCTCCTGGACTAACACTAACTAACCCTAATTAAGGATTTTGTTCTATTTTGACATTTTTAAGGGAAGTTATTTTAAACTTGAGAGGGAAGTCTCTGTTTTCCCTTGCTGGTTGCTGTTTGTGGCTCCATTTTAGCTGTCTCCATTGCATGTTTCTTAATATTCCTTTAAATCCCTAGACCCTTCCCACATCCATAAATTCTACCTAAACATTAGGCTCACCAACTAAGAGATAATGGACAATTGGGCAATAATGCTTAGAAAGCCCTAACTCACCCAGATTTTGCCATGAAAACCAGTCTCTGTCATTCTTGACACTTGACAATTATCACAATAATCCAGTTTTCCTATTGAAACACACACACACACACACACACACACAATGAGCCATACTTAGCTTAGTCCTATACTTATTTCCCCCATGGCTGGGTATTTTCTTTCTCTTCTAGGGGCTGGAGTAACAGTGCAGTGAGCAGGGTACTTGCATTGCACACAACCCACCTGTATTAGACACCCCCAAGCCTGAGTACCACTGTGTGTGGCCCCAAACAAAAACTTTTCCAAACTTGCAACAACTCGAGTCTGAGCTGTGAACCATGAACAAAAACAGCCCTGATGTCACTGCTCCTGCATCACACCCAATGGCCCTTGGAACAGAATTATCGAATGAGGAGAGGAATAAAATGTACAAGTCATTTAACCATCTGAGGTAAATGATGTAGAAGTGTATTTTGTAACATGAATATTCAATTTGGCACACAACTTTCCTTTTCAAATAATTTTTGCTTCTTATCTTGCATTCTGCCCAGCAGGCACTAGTTTGTGAATAGCCTCCAGCATCAAAATTTGCAGACCTCCCAACTCGCACTTCATCCACCAAATCCAATGCTGACTTTCTACTTTATCTAATAACAAGTAAAAAGTAGGATATTTTACCTATATACAGACATTATGTGCAGACATTTATATAAATATTTTATATAGTCAATGGGATCAGAAAGAAAATACGAGTCAGATGCTTGCCTTGACATGGACAACCCCGGTTTGACCCCAGTTTGGTCCTCAATACTGCCATATGATCCCTATCATCTCCAGGACACCCCTGAGCAGATAGCCAGGATTAAACTAGGAGCATTTCTAGGTGTGCCCTTACACACATAAAATACCATATATAGACATTTCATGTGCCAAGCATATGTATTATCATAAAACTTTAAAAACCTTAAAGTTTTAATCCTCAATATCTGTCAATGAGGTAGACACTAGCTTCACCTCCACTTACATGTGAAGAATCTTGTCGTATAAGTAGTAAGAAATTAAGCTATAATTTAAGTGAGTTTAAGAAATCAAAGTTAGGCCATGCTATGTTAAGGATTACAAAAGTAATGGAAGAAACTATCAAATAATACTAAGCTCTCACAAGTAAGCATTCTTTATTATGAAATATGTTTTAATAAATGGTGAGTTTAACACAAAGTTAGAAAGTCATGTAGACAGGTCTTCATCATGATTTTCTAAAATTATAGTAGTGAGGGGTTGGAGAGATATTACAGTGCCTATGGTGGCTGTCCTGCAGAAGTCAGTCTTGAGTTCAATCCTGAGCACCCCATGTGGTACGGCTGTGCTTTTCCAGAAGTTATCCCTGAGCACAGAGCCAGCAGTAACCCTTGAGCACTACTAGGTATTCAATCGCCCCAAAAAAGAAAAAAGAAGTAAGAAAATAAAATTATAACTCTGTTGTTAAAACTGTAATCAACATCCATGTCTATACACATCTTTAAATCCTCAATTACATATTTATTTCTGAATATAAAAGTAACAAATCTTCATATTTGTAAGATTCAGAAAATCACATGGTAAAACAAAATCATTCAATCCAACCATCCAGAAATTCTCATTGTTCTTTTCATACATGCATTCTGAGTACTTCTTTCTATATGTATTGACACAGTAGTTATTAAGTTCTGCTGTTTATGCTAAAGTGATACTTATTAAAAAAAACAACTTTTCATTACCCCAATGTGTATCAAGTATTCTTTAATTCAATGTGTATTAAATATCACAATACTTTAAGATCAAAGAGCAGTATCAGAGTAGAATGATCACCCAATAATGCATAAGCTGCAGCATTCTTGAAGATTCAAATATTCTGGGGGCTGGAAATATAGTACAGCAGGTAGTACTTGCACTTACACTTAGCCAACCTTGGTTCAATCCCTGTAACCCCATATGGTTCCCCAAGCACCTCCAGGAATGGTTCCTGAGTACAGAGCAAGGAATGAGCCCTGAGCACCAGTACGTATGGCCTCACAACAAACAATAAAAAATTGAATATTCTGTTTGATTGAGCTGACAATAGTAATATATTTAAGATATGATTTTGTTTATGAATTTTATTAATTACCCAGGTACCAAATTTTATCTGCAGACAACAGTAGAATGAAAACAATACCGCTTCTTAAGCATGTGCACACTTCAGTAGATAAAATGTCTCCATTAATTCATGATTATTTTCTTAGTGAACTTACTCTAAAACTTTATTTGGATATGTAGGCATAAGACAATAAATCAAAATATTGATTTATGATTGTTCTCATATTTCCCAGCATTTGAGATGTAAACTGTGTCCTCAAAACATGCCTTAATGATTACTAATCACAAAAAGTACTTGCTGGAATAGGCGCAGAAGAAATTCTTTTATCTAGGACGAAAATGAAGACTACAAGTCAACACATTAGGTTGAAAGTCTGCTGACTATTTCTAGCTCACAAGTGGTATAAAGAATCCCTTAAACATAAAAGATCCCTTAAAGTAGAAACGATGTCACAGCCTTGAAGCCAGCTTCCTCTTGACTGTACCAGTAATTTTACCAAATGGATTGTCTAATGGTAGCAAGACCTGTGGGGAAGGAGGGGTGGAAATTACAAGGTTAATGCAGACTGTAAAATAGATCTCTCTCCCCAAAAGCACCTCCAGGGCAGATCCTGAGAGCAGAGCCAGGAGTAAGTCCTGAACATCACTGGGTGTGGCCTGAACCACCCCCCCCACCCCAATAAAATAAAACAGAGCTCTTCTTTCCCCCATAAATCGACATAAAATCATTATCAACAGCAACTTGCTAAGCAGAAAATGTGTATCCTGTGTAAAATACTTGTACTCTACTAATAGTTTAGTTTTCTGGTGGAGAGAGATAAATCAATTGACAAGAAAATTGAAGAGATTATGAAAACTTTCAGTCATTGAAATATTAATGTTTCTCAAAAGCATTATAGACCCATGTTTTTAAACTAGAGCGAAGTGAATGTAAAAGGTGACAGTTTCACGATGACCCTCTCTGTGCATCAATCATTGTCCAAGGCTATAATACCACCATGCCCCTCACAAGCACTTGAGGTCCTCAGGGCTCTTAGCCCAGAGTTAAATGGCTCTAGACAATTGTACACTCAGAGTTCTCTCTTCCCACTCTGTCATTTGTTAACTTCTCTTCTATATCAGCATGACCCACTCCCTGCTTCTTCTATGTCACTTCACTTTGTACATATCTGTAGGGTGAGGGTCTAAGAGAGGCTCCAGCCATCCCAAAGGGCAATACAGACATAGAGACAGTTTGTTGGCCACTCAGGGGCTTTATGGGGGGGCCTGGCCCAAAGGAACTCTGACCTTCCTTCCTCTAGGTTCCAGCTCTGGAAGGGAGCTGATCAGGGACAGAGTACCTCAGCCCACCAGCCAGTCTTAATGCAGGGGGAAATTCAGGTCTGAGGCATTAGTGGGTCTAAAGTGAACCTCTTCTCTCTGTAGAGGGTCTGAAATAAACCTTATGCTATTCAGCACCACCAACCCTTTTGTTCTGTGAGCTTACTTTGGTTTTGGTGAACTTAGCCAGCATTTCCTTTGGGTCCCTTTCTTGCTCCTAAAGAGCAAGAGAGGAACCAAAGTACATCACTTAAAGGGGGTGTAGTTTTCTTTTAATGGTACTGTGCTGATCAGCATCCTTCCTTCCCAGAAGTAAAGCATTCTGCTCTCCTTTCAGCTGCAGGAACTGAGTACAGATGGAGGCCATTTAACACAACTCAGGGTTGAATATTGACCATACAGGGACAAATACAAAACCTGTATTTGATTTAAACTTCTTTGAGGCACAATAGTGCCCGGCCCAAGAAAAACCATAAAATAATTTGCAGAATCAAAGCCATATACTTGGTCAGCGAGGTTGTGACAAACAGTCACAAGCTCTGAACAAGCATGCCTCTGAGAATGAGGGCCTCCAGGGCACCCCTTCATTTGTCTGTGTTCACCAAAATGTGATTCAATGGCAGTAGAACTGCAAGAATAGAAGGCCTTACCCCAGGCCTTACCTCTCATCACTGACACATCAAAATGTTGTCTATCAAATTCTAAAAACCCAAGGGAGATTGAATCAAATAGATAAGTCTTGCCATTGGTGGTTCAAGAACTGAGGGACAGTTCTGGAATTCTCGAACTGGTCACAACTGGTGTCTGCTGGGACTTCAGCCAGTCTGGTCAGAAACACTTATTAGATTTAACCTTCAGCCAAGATTAAAGCCAAGTCAGGGTTTCCAAGTCTGTCTTTTTTCCAAGTCTGTCTTTTTCCAAGACAGGTTTTCCTTTCAAAACTGCTATCTCATCTTGCAGTCCATAATTGTAATTAGAAACACAACTACTCTCATTTTTTCAGTGTCTGTGGTTTGCTGCTGAATTGACTACTTAAAAGTAAGCAGCTATGGACAAAAATGAAAATATTTTTTCTGCTGATTGCCTCAGAGTGGGAGAATAATATGACCTTGTGTGGCACTTTTCTGAAGTACATCTCAGGACTGTTTCTTTGGGTACATTCAGTTCTCTCTTTGTATTCTGTTCTCTGAAACTTCTAACCCTCCCCAGTAAGCATTCATCCACTTCCAGGGTACTCCAGCTTCTGGTCTTAGAAGGTCCAAAGTTTAAGTGGGTTATAATCAGTGGAAACTATAAATAACCAAGAAACAATAACTCCTAAAAAGTTCATTGATATGTACTATACAAACTTATAAAAAATACTAATGGAGCCATGGAAGGAAAGAATGGATGCTTAAAATATTTTGAAAATTTCTTACCTCCTCTTTGTTGATCAGTCCCATTTTGGTCATGTCTATGTTGAAGTAATGGATATTGGGAAGACTGATTTCCATATCTTCTATCTGGAACCCACAATAATATATATAACATATTGGGCAGTAGTGTGATAGGGGTCTATCTCTCCATCTCTACCCTGTTCTCTGACACCCCTGCCTTCTCACTCACATTGCTCCTCTCCTGCAAGACATTTTGAATATTCCTCCACTGCCTCAAACTGTTCTGTCCTATTTTAGATAGAGGTGGCCCCCTTTTTTTCTCACCGCACGTACAAAGTCAGCTCCTCAGAAAACTAAGAATTTCCTTAGTCAGAGACCGTCTCAAACCCCCAGTCTACCTCAAATTACTGAGTTCAACTTCTTGAATTCTTTATTCTATCCTCTCTCCTGTCTGTTTCTAACAAATGCAGATTCTGAGATAAGAATACAATTGAGGCCCATAAGTTCAAATATTTAAGTTATAAATCTAGGGCCAGAGAGCTCAAAAGCCTAGAGCACATGTGGTGGCCCCAAGTTCAATCTATAGCCCCATATGATCCCCTGAGCAGTACTGATCCCCAGTGTTGGGCCATTAGCCTGCAGAGCCAGACTGAGTACTGCTGAGAGTGGTTCCCAACCTGCCTCTCCCACTCGTGAGCACTGCTTGGGAGACACTAGAACATAAAGATAGAAATTAAATAAAAGTATAAATCAAAAGAAAAAGACTAAGTGAAATATGGTTTATCCCTCCTCTGGACAAATAAGCCTTTATCACAGCTGATATGGTCAGGTATCAATTAAAAATTCTCTGACTTTTTGGAGCACTGTCCAGGACATAAGAGTTTGGAAAGAGCCTTATTCCCTAGTCTATGATTCATTCCATTTTCTCTTTCAAACTCTCTTAGGCAGACACCTGACTTTGCACGTCAAGTCCCACCCAGACCTCCAGCGAAACATCTGCTTCCTTTGTCACCTCTCAAGTTTAAGGGTACACACACCAATGGCATGTTCTTTCCTGCAGAGAAGTAGAGAAGTATGTGAGAGCGTCTTGTGCAGACTCTCAGTATTCTGAGAATTTAGGACAGGAATTCAAGGAGTGCAAGGAATAATGAATGCTTTATAATGGAAAATAGGGGCCTCTAAACAGTTATTGCTCTGGCCCCACTGAATCTCACCTTGTGAAGTGACGACTATACAGAGGAAGGTCTGAGGAGGACTCTGAACTGATGGGCCATAGCATGGTGAGGGTCCCTTAGTCCCTCTGGGTATAAGGACTGAGAGGAACCCATTCTCTCCACTCTAGAATGGCCTTGGCTCAGGTCCCCTTGCAAGAATTCTGCAACAACCTCCAAATAGTTCTTGTCTGTGGTTCATCATCTTCTTATTTTTGTCACCCTTCTTTCAGAGACATCCTTCTGAATTACAAATCTGGTAGTGCTGCACTCTGTTTAAGCCCTTAGTGGTTACTAATAACTTTCAGGATAAAGTATCCACTAAAAATACACTTACAAGAACCTTTCTGATGTGGCTTTTACTTCACTTTTGTCCATAGAGAAAGACTTTCACTCCTGACACTTGACAAATGGCAGACCTTCTACTCTCTAGGTCTGTTTTCCACTTACTCTATCTCCATACATATCCTACTCACTAACCCTTGGATGTGAACCCAAATCAGGGCTATTGGTTTCTTAAGACTCAACTCAAACATTCCTCCCTGTAGGAATCCTGACTGATCTTTCCTTTCTCTATTCCTGAATTACGAAGTTTTCTATTTTCCTTACTATTCTATTTTCTATTGTACTATTAGTTCTTTCAGTGACTAATGAGCTCTTTGAAGATAGGGAGGATCTCTTATTTACCATTGTATCCCGTAGATACTGAAAGACATAAAATAATAATTTGGTGAAGGTTGGACGAAATATCTTGGTATCTACCCTTCGTACTCTGGCTCAAGGAAACATAGGCCCTTGATTTATTTGCCCTTCCTTCAGGACATTAGACTGTTCTGAGTCGGAGGGTTAAATCCCACCAGAGGCTTCAAGTCGAAGAGACTAAAAGACTTTTCAACAAAATTAAGGAACTATAACAGTGGCCTGTGTTTTCAGGCTGGACAGATTTTTCCATTTTTCACTCTCTTCTCACTTGCTATAACAAGCTTTTGAACAACAGCAGATGTCATTTTTCGGTGTCTTCCACTTTCTTATTTTAACTCTCAACTCTTTCTCAGAGCTGATGGGAGACACAAGTTTGCTCTGTCTTCACAATGGCAAGTGACAAAACATACCTCAGGAACTTGGCTCAAGCAGAGCACCTGTGTATCATAGAGTGTCTTCTGGACAGAAGGCGAGTACTCTCCTTTGTCATAAGGGCCAGCAAATTTCATCAGGATCAGATCTCGAACAGTGGCCCTAAAACCAAGAAAAGAAACTGAAAACTCTGTGTGGGCTTTTAGGAATGCATTATAAAGCTAAGTCACTGTAACCATTATAGTTTCCCTGAAGACAATTTTATCGTTGATTTTAAAAGAGATCAATGTCTAGAGAGAAAGGGAAAGAAATAAAGAACCTGCCATGGAGGCAGTCTGAGGGATGGGGGAGGGAATCGGGGACACTGGTGGTGGGAAATGGGCACTGGTGGAGGGATGGGTGCTGGAACACTGTATGACCGAAACCCAAATATGAACATCTTATGAACATCTTTGT